>JAEANM010005918.1:0-19085 GCA_017656035.1 Myanophis thanlyinensis
CCATGTGGCTATGAGTCATGATTCAAATTTGGTTGAAGCTTTTGTCTGTGCCATGTGGACAGTTGGGCAATCCCATGATGACCTGAGGCTGAGGGCCTTTTAGTTGCAAATAAAGCTAGTTCAGTCTATTGTCTTTCAAATAACCAAATAATGTGCTGGAAGGCAAGAGCTGGGCTGAGTTTTAGACTTAAGATTTATTTTAACCTTTTAGGTGAAATATTCTGCCTTTTAATATTTTCTGGATTATTTCAATTTTCCTAGGACAGGAGTGGGTGCTAATTTCTAACAGAAGGAAGGAAGGAAGGTTAGCTGACAGACACTGGAATCTAGAAGTTAATTTCCTTATCTGCAATCTACTCTAAACAAGCTGATAGTACAGCTGGGTGCTTAGTTTGTCTGTAATCCAGTCTGGATAAATACAGTATCACTGCCATTCATTTGGGTGCTTTGAATCTCCCCTAGACATTCTTGAAGGCTGCATATATAAATATGATTAATAAATAAATAAATAAATTCACATCTTTGTTACCTAAATTATAAATCAAAGGATTGACCCAGAGGTGTAGAACTACTGTGTAGAACAAAGTATTTGCCTTGTCCCAATTTGGAGTGTGATGAGAGTTGGGTGTGGAGTATATGATGAGCATGGAGCCATAGAAGAAGGAGACAGAGACCAGATGAGCTGAGCAAGTGGAGAAAGCTTTGCATCCTCCCTAAAGCCAAATGGATGCAAATAATGGCTGTCACATTATTGATGTAGGATTTCACAATGACAGCTATGGCTGTCAGCAGATTGAAACCAATGACAACACTCAGGATGAGTTCATATACTCTTGTGTCATCACAGGTCATCTTCACAAGTATGACACATCACAAAAGTAGTGGTTGATGATTATACTACCACAAAAGTGTAAGTATAAGGTGTTACTGGTGTGTGTAATAACATTGGCAAAATCCATTATATAGGCTCCTACTACCAGTTGGACACAGAGCTTCTGGGGCATGGCAGTGGCATAAAGGAATGGGTTGCAGATGGCTACAAAGTAGCAGAGGCCATGAAGGCCAATAGGAAGCATTCACTGCAGCCCATTCCAGCAACGAAGAATTGGGCTGTGTAACCACAAGAGACATGTGATTGTGCTCAGATACACTGTCCTATGAAATCCGAGGAGTTTAGACCAAGGTAGTCCAGATACCCAGGAAGGAAAGGCTGCCCACAAAGAAGTACATGGATGTGTGCAAGAGTCTAGGTGGATCAAGGCTATGAGGTCCAAGTTCCCAATCAAAATTAGGACGTAGATTATCAAGAACACCACAAAGAAGATTATATGTAGAAATGGGTTGGTTGTAACTCCAACCAAGGCAAAATCAGTAACCAATTTCCGATTGCCTTCAACTTCCATCATTTTCATAAACATGATGTGTATAGGAAGGAAAAGAAATAAGAATGTTGCAGTTTGGGCCTTGCTATGATTTTGAAAGATGTTTTGAAAACATTGTGTCATATTTGATATGCTGTTGCTAATTTTGCCCCCAACCAATTTTGCTTCTGCTTTTTGAACATTCTGTGAATTTTTCTTGGGTATATACTGTATGTTTTACGTGAAAACAATAACATTAGCTCTTCCTTGCATTAAGTGCTCTGGAGTTTATGTGTTTTGAAAACCCTTTCCGAAAGCAGATTTCAACATATAAAAATCAATCAAACAAACAAATCTTGTTGTGGCTCAGATGGCATACAAGTTTAATAAATAATAGTTTTGTTGATCATTGCTATGATCCCACTTCCAATGTTTTGAAGAAAACAAATTTCTGCTATCAAACAGCAAAACGGCTAATAAAATATCACACTTGCTTTATAGGGATGAACTGAATCTTTATGGAAAAACAGAAATAAAAACTCAGTCACTGACAAACACTATTAAGAATTTTTAGCACAGATATAGCAAAGGAATTTGGCCTGAAGAAATATGCTATAGCAGGGGTCTCCAACCTTGGCAACTTGAATTCTGGGAGTTGAAATCCACAAGTCTTAAAGTTGCCAAAGTTGTAGACTCCTGTGCTATAGTATAGTGCCCCCCAACCTTTTGGGCACAAGGGACCAGTTCTGTGGACTGGAGGGGGCATGGTTTTCTTTGCTCCTTGCTTCTTGCAGATGGGGCTTTGCTTGTTTGCACAGCCCGGTTTCTGGCATGCCATAAACTGATCCAGGTCAATGGACCAGGGGTCGGGGATCTTGCTATAGTAGCAATAAACATTTAATTAAACATTTCAAAAAAGGATTGTGAAAAGCTTTCCCTGTCCCTTTCTCAAACTACACGTGGTCATTGCCTTGTCTCTAACATCCTAATTTCCTAGTCATGATGGGATTGATTCCTGCTTTCTTTTAGAGGAAGCATCAAGTAATCAACTGGCTACCATATGTGATACATGGACTGACTTTGGTGTGTGTGTGTGTGTGAAGTCAGAAAAGTGAAACACTTCTGAACACCTCGGAACTTCTCACACAAAGATGGGAATGAACAAATGTCAGCCTGCCTCCAACAGCCTCAACAATCAGGTGTGAGAAGGGCCATGTAACAAATTGATCTAGTTCTAGTTGTGAGAATAATAGAAGCTTAGGTGATATCTCCATAAATTTTCTCCAGCGATATCAAACTTACCTGAATGAAGGAAACTTACCTTTCCTTTCAGTCTATATGGGAGATTTGTTTTCCTCAGTAAGGTGAAAACATCATTCCTCAAATGAGGCAATCTCCATTCCCTGTGAAACCATTTAGATTAAATTGCTTGTGTTGATAATCTGAAATAGTAATATTGCTACCATGCCAGAAGTTTTTTCCTAACTCTCCCAAAGGAAGTCTCATCAGAAGAGGGAAAAACACTGGTCCCTAGGGTTTATTCTGAGTTCTTTGAGTAAACTACCAGTTTGACCTTTGAGGGCACTTAGTAGTTCAGCTGCAATTATTTGTTTCAAGGACTTCTCTGGAAACAAACAAAAAAACCCACTCTGAAAAGCAGATTTAATAATAAGTTGAGTAATGAACCCAACACAGAAAATTTGTATATGGAACGTTTTTCTAATAGAGGATACCAAATGTTTTTAGCAAAGGTCTAATTATCTATATATTGAGCAGCATTTCCAAACAATCTAATCAAGATGGTATCCAACATTAATCTAATATAGTTTCTCTAAATAATTATATAACAACAGAACCTTTAAAATAGCAGTAACTATAATACAACAACAGGAAGAAGTATTTAAGATGTAATTTAAAACTGCTAAAACAATTTAAAACTCTAAATAAAAAATAAATTGTGCCCACTCTTTGGAGGGAAGATCTCTTCCCAAAGACACCAGTGGGAGCTGCAGGATAGCAAGGCCTTTATTTTTTCTTCATTTTACAAAGAGATATTTTCCAGAAATAAGCTAACAAGCAATTCGTTGGCTTTTGACTTCATTGTCTCTACCTGCAGGATGCCTTTTCATTGGTGCAAATGGTTGAGAGCATTAAATTGCTACTAGAGTCATGCATAGCTTCCTCTCTGACCTTGATTTTCCCTCTTGAATAAGATTTGACTCATACAAATTACACAAATAAATCCCTATAATTTCCTAGACAATATTCTCAGAAATGGCTTTTCATTTATTATAATTCCCGAAGTATGCCCAGTTTTCCTGTTTATACTTTATCTGCATACTGGTTATCTCATTCATTTAAAAATATCTGGGATGTTCCAAGATTATTCTGGACCATCCAGAATAATAATAACCATGCAGGCAGGGGCAAAATCCAACCAGTTTTTCTACTGGTTCGGTGTGTGTGCATGTGCACCAATCGCGCTGCAGCATGGCACTTTAAAAACATTTAGAGGCGCCAGAGGCAGTGGGGATCATCAAGAAGGCTCCACAGACACTCAAAACAGCTGATTTAGGTGAGTAAAAACCAAAAAATGGAGCGCATTTAAGTAACAATAGGGGCTCGCGCGGGTGGGCAGGGCTCGGGCAGGTGGGCAAGGCCAATTTCAAACCTCTACTACCGGTTCTGCCGAACCGGCTAAAACCAGCTAAATTTCACCTCTGCATGCAGGTCATGGAGGAGATAAAGGAAACCTATCCCAGCAGATCTTTTCTCATGCAAAAATCAAAGATTCTCATCAGGAGCACCTATAACAGTTTGTGTGTTTGATTTCTGCTTCAACAAAAGGAGTCAATAAATCAAGTTAGCTACAATTAATTTGGGTGTCCTGCAATCGCCACACTCTGTCAACAGAATAGATGCTTTGAAATTGTTATTGTTATACCATTATCTTTTGTTTTAAATTATTATAAGTCCACTCAAAAATATCAAAGACTTTGCTGTTCCAATAAGAGAGATGGCCAAATAATTTTTTACTTTATTGATGCTACGTGTGTTGACTGAGAGACACAGCAAGGAATAAAGCCAACAGTCTCCTTTTTTCTTACATTACTTTTTGTTCTTTAACTTTTGTTCTAGGAAACCAAGGTGATGGATGTGGACGTCTCCCATCATTTTATGCCTACAACAAGCACCCCAAATAGTAGGTTAGATTGAGGTTGATTAGATCCAAGTCACTCAGGGAGTTCCATAATGTTAGGTTTCTCCTGTGCCTTTCACATCTTTAATAATTGCACCACTGTGCCTCATACGTTAGTATTCCCAGGAATAGAAGTGAAAAATGCCCATCTAAATTAATGAAATTGATTTCATTTGTTGGGATTGGTCATCTATTTCTACATTCCCCAAATAGGTGCAAGCAAAAAGAAAAAAGTTCTTCTGGTTACTCATTGGCTGTAAACTAGTTTAAAAATAATTCACACAATGCAAATTTCAGAACAAATCTATTCATTCATTTTCATAATTTGAGGCCATAGATTTCTTGGATTCTTGTTGTTTAAGTTGCCTTTTCCCCACAAGCATTATGCATCTTTTACTTGCTGGTCTCTTTCCACCTGAGTTTGTAATTTCAGTCAGCATAGCTGATACGCCTTGTAAAATGAATGAAAGGGATGGATGGATGATAAGTAAGTAATATACCATATTAGGGAGAAAATGGCTTGACACAATGTTGTGCTATATTTGGAATTAAAGATGCAGTTCAGCTACACAAGAGGCTCTCTTTTGACTTTCATCAAAAGGGAAAAGGAAACTCATGGCATCTTTTTCCTCCCAGTGAAGCTGAAAAAAGCCATTGCAGAAAAATGAAACAATTGTGACCCTCTGCTGATGCACAAGTGTCTCCCTCTACTCTTCCAGTGAAGGCCACTAGATTGTAGATCTCTTTGTCTTTGCAGGGACATGTGTGTATCTTTGCTGGTCGGGAGAAGACTATCTGGATATATGTTTGCGGATAGAGATCTATCTCAAAACTCCCCAACTTTACTTACTCAAAATTAACCCTAACTTCTTTAGCATATCCTTTGAATGTTTAAAGTTGCTATCAGATTTCATTTTGTATATTATATTCTCAGATAAATATGTTCAGCTTTCTCCAACATTTCCTCTTAAGTCCAGTTTTGGAAACTTTAAAGCAATGATGCCCAGCAATAGAAATCATTGGTCTTTATAGTGAAGTTTGGTCAAAGTAGAGTAAAACTGTGTCTACACTGCCATTGATTCACTTATTTATCCTGTCCTTTTATTCTGGAGCTCAAGACAGCATGCATAATGCTCTTCCTCTTTCTCCCTATGGACATTAATCTGTGAGATAGATTGGGCTCAGACAAGATGGTCCAAAATCACTCAGTAAGCTGATATATTGCTATTGCAGAACCTTCCTATGGGTAAAACAGGCATTGAACGTGGCTAAAATATTTTTAATGCAAACTTTTCACTATAACACAAATGAATGAACATATTGCTTCCTTTTTGTGATTTGTGTGATTGGGAAAAGCAATACTACTTTCATTGCATCACAATTATTCTGAAGGAATTGCATTATTATGCAATTGTTAGACATGAAAATTTGCTGTTTTTAAAGTTCTACCATTGTTCAATTTTATTTTATTATTTCATTTTATTAATTTTATTTTATTAATTTTATTGACATATGTTGATTTGGACCATGAGTGCTTTACAACCCAATTTATGGAACCCCCAAAGGTCTCTGACCATCATTCCCATTGGAGATCAATGGAATTGCACAGCTATAACAAATTTTCTGTAATCCAGTGTGGAGAAATACAGTATTAGTGACATTCATTTCTGTGCTAGAAATCTTCTCCAGACTTTCTTGAAGGCTGCTTTCACATCTTTGTTGCGTAAGCTATAAATTAAAGGGTTGACTAGAGGGTTGACTACAGTATAGAACAATGCATTTGCCTTGTCTGAATTGGGAGTGTGTTGAGAGTGGGGTCTGCAATACATGATAAGAATGGAACCATAGAAGAGGGTGACTGAAACCAAGTGAGCAGAGCAAGTGAAGAAGGCTTTGCGTCTCCCTGCAGCTGAGCGGATGCGCACTATGGCTGCCCCAATACCAATATAGGAACTCAGGATCACAGCTGTGGTTGTTAACATATTACTAGCAATAAGAGCAGTCAGAATGAATTCATATATTTGTGTGTCATCACAGGCCATCTTCACAAGTGGCACCACATCACAAAAGTAGTGGTTGATGATATTTTTCCCACAAAAATGTAGTCGAAATGTGTTACCAGCATGTGCAATAGCATTGGCAAAACCAGCTACGTAGGAACCTACCACCAGCTGGACACAGAGCTTCTTGGGCATGGCAGTGGCATAAAGGAGTGGGTTGCAGATGGCCACAAAGCGGTCATAGGCCATGAAAGCCAGTAAGAAGCATTCAGTGAAGGTTAACCCAGCAGAGAAGAAAAACTGGGTTGTGCAACCAGCAAGAGACATGTGGTTGTTCATTGACACACAGTCAGATAAGATCCGAGGAGTGTAGACCGAGGAGTACCAAATATCCAGGAAGGAAAGGCTGCCCACAAAGAAGTACATGGGTGTGTGCAAGCAGGAGTCCAGGTAGATCAGGGCCATGAGGCCCAAATTCCCAATCAGTGTTAGTGTGTAAGAGACCAAGAACAGCACAAAGAAGATTATTCGTAGAAATGGGTCTGTTGTAAACCCAACCAAGACAAAATCAGTAATGGATGTCTGGTTGCTTTTCACCTCCATTGTTTTCATAAGCATAACCTGTTTACAAAGGAAAGTGAACTAAAAATTTCGCAGCTCGCAGTCCAGGAATAGAGAATTCATTCAAAACCTTTGAAGGATGTGTTGAACTCCCAACAGCTTTGGCACAATTTTGCCAGTGTTGCCCCAAACTCATTTTGCTTCTGCTTTTGTAATGTTCTACAACCATTTACAGGATGCAGGTCAGAATCATATGTAGTCTGAGCTTTTCCAACGTTTTCTGAATGTAGATCTGAGTGATGTTATTGGCTGTCTGATCTTTTGGTGTTAATAATGTAGAATTTCGAGGAAGACTAATCTGTGAAATTATAGATGCATTCTAGGACAGATAATATGTATCCACTTTTACCTATTTGCCAAGATAACTACACAGACGTGCTCATGTAAACATGAGGAGTCAACCTGGACTTGAAGGAAACATTGGCTTTTCTGAAAGGACACAGGGAAATGGAGGCAAATATTCCACATAGATTGCTTCTCCTAAAGGGATATAAAAAAAGGTTGAGCAATGATTTCACATACTTTGTGTCTGGATTATTTGAGAGAGAATAAAGTGTAGGAGTTTCCTTGGTTGACCCAAAAAATTTCAGCTGATTTGGAAATAGTTACATTGTTAATTGAATTAATTGACGAGGCCCACTCAGATCTTTGGGCCTACTTTGCCATCTGCTCAAATAGCAGTATTGAGAGGGAGTGTTTTTCTTCTGCTGGGCATTTATTTCCACCCAAGAGTTGGCTTTACAGTCCGAGGTGATAAGTTAGGTTTCATTAATACTGCATATAAAATAAATTCCATAGTTTTACCAAGGCTTGGAAGAGAGAGTGTGTAAATCTGAATGTCTGCTCAGAATTAGACTCCTGCTCCTAACAAGACTAAGAAAATCATCTGTATGCAGAAAATAAAGATACGTTTGCAACTACAAAAAAATTACAGAGAATGGCTTAAATCAGGGGTGCCAAAATCAATTTCATTGAGGGCTGCATCAGGGTTATCTTTGACTTTGGGGGGGTAGGGTAGGGGTAGCCAGGGTGGGCTGGCCAGCTTGACGTCACTCATGTCAGGGGCACCTGTAGTGGCCCAAGCGCTCTGCCAGAAAAAATGGGCTCCCAAGCTCTGTTTTTGGCTGTGACAGCTTCCTGCAAGCCTCTACCAGAGAAAACAGAGCTCAGGAGGAGCGCTCGTGGCTCTCCTGAGCTCCATTTTTGCTGGCCGTGGGCTAGTCCTTTGCTCTTTCCAGGACATCCCTGGACCAGATCTAAACACCCTACAGGCCGGATCTGGCCCCCAGGCCTTGAATTTTACACCCCGGCTTAAATTATAAAATCACTTTTACATCTATGCAACCCAAATATTTTTAATAATCTATTTGCTATGGGCACTCATAGGAAAAGAAAAAAGAAAAGAACAAGAAATTCAAATGATCCAAAATCCACCATCCCAAATTAAAATAAATAAAAGCATTCTGGTAACTTTTATTGGGCTGAGATGGAGAAGTCTTTTGATCACTTGGCAGAAGAAACAGCAAAGCCTAGAAATACTCTTACTGCAATGCAAATCAGGTAGGGGCATAGTTAGGAGAGCAAGTGTAACACTGTTTAAAGTCTGTGGTCCTGACAGGATGAGGCCACTGTATATTGTAATGGGGGAAGAGTACATGCAGAAGAGCTGTAGGCTGTTAACATGAATTGCAAGTGAAGAAAGGTTATACATAAATACTCTTGACGTTTTGCACTTGAAATTTTGAACCTGTGGATTTTACAATGATAGATGCAAAAATCGAAGAAGGGAAAGCGAGGTAGAATTTTTGATATCAGCACTTCACAAAGGAGGTTTAGCGGGACTAGAATAATTCAAATCTACAGCAGTCGAAATATTTTAAATGTTGCAGAAACAAGTCAATACTGTGCATTCCATCAATTGACCATCAGAAGAAACATTTCTTCATAATTGTCAAGGAATTGCTGCATCCATAGTGTAAATTTTTAAACTGATAATATCTTTTAAGAAAATCTGCATCTTGCTAAATTAACTTGTGTGGATCATCATGCTAACTGGGAATTCTTGCTTTAATTTATTTGTGGTTTAAAGACAATTTATTTGTCTTTTCAATCTGGAAAGAATTGGTCCTTTCCCATAGGAAAGATGCTAGGTAATGAATTGTTTTATACTCAACACAATTGACTGGAGTGTAATTCCTCCATTGCAGAATTATTTCAAAATTGAAGAGAGAGAGAAAGCTTAGGCTGGCTGGAGCTGTAAATCTAAAACATATAGCAGAGACCAAATAGGGAAAGAAAGAGTTAATGGATTTCCAGAAAGCAGAGTGATATTAGGGGTCATGATTAATATTTGCACTATAGTAATGACTATTTTTCTGTTGTGCTATTGAAATACAGATAGTCCCCAACTTATGATCACAACTGAGCCCAAAATTTATGTTGCTAAGTGATAAATGAGTTAAGTGAGTTTTGCCCTATTTTACAACTTTTCTTGCCATATTTCTTAAGAGAATCACTGCAGTTGTTAAGTTAGTAACACAGTTGTTAAGTGAATCTGGCTTCCCCCTTGACTTTGCTTGTTAGAAAATGGCAAAAGGTGTTTGTGTAACCCCAGGACACTGCAATTGTCATAAACGTGAGTCAATTTCCAAGCATCTGAATGTAAATCACATGACCACAGGGATGCTGCAATGGTCATAAGTGTGAAAATCAGTCATAAGTCACTTTTTTCATTGCCATTGTAACTTTAAATGATCACTAAGTGAACTGTTGTAAGTTGAGGACTACTTGCACACTGCTTTATTGTGTGACACAGTGTTCAGTCTTTTACAGTTTCCTTGCTTAATGAATTCAGATTCCCTAATTAACCTGAGTCACCTCATGCCTAAAGCTCTGTAATCGTGAAAATATTATGAACTCTAAATTATCTCATATAATGCAACTCTTTATTGAAAGACTCTCCAATTTTCTAGACATTTTAAATCCTTCTTCAGAAAATTAGACCATTCAAACATTTCTTGTATCTTCTCTAAAGCCCCTCTGTGAGGAAGATGGATAGATGATAGATAGATAGAAGATTGATAGATTGATAGATTGATAATCTTTTCCTCAGCTGTACAACCTAGCTTTCCAGAGCTGATGATAACCAGACACACACCAAGGAGAAATCCAAACAAAATTCTTTTCAAGTTTGGGAAAAAGAAAAAAGCAGAAAGATTTTCTTGCTTTTTAATGAGAATCCCATCTTTGCTGCCTGAAGTTGATCACTCCACTCTGACAAAGCCCAGGTAGAGTTCTCCTTAAAAGCTCTTCTTAAAATGGTATCACTTAAGTACAAGCCACAAACAAAGGAGGGATGGGCAGTGTTATGTAACCTGTGTGCATCTTTGAAGACCTTTTATGTATCCGAAAGAGCAATACACTCCTCTCCCTGGTGTCAGTGACCTCATTTCAAACCAGTAGAGCAGCAGAAAATATCTGCCTCTTTCCTCATGTTTTTCAGCCAAGATTTTTCCTGAGACTCATCTCAAAAGGGGGTGCTATCTTCTGCTTAAATCTACATTAGTGTTCTCTTTCCTCAAAGGTGTGAGCAATTCTCTTTCCACTTCATATAAGCCAGCAATTTAGGTAATTAAACATTCTAAAGATGTACTGTGAAAAACTTTCTTTGTCCTTTCTCAGAGCTCTACCTGGCCTTAGATTTTCAAATCCTGTTTTAAGGTATGTGTCAGAGGCAGGTTTGACTTCTACCTGCTATTAGAGAAAGTGTAAAAAAATTGAAGGGTCACCATGCATGATACATGCACCTGCTTCTGGGGTGAATCAGAAGTCAGAAAAATGATCTGCCTTTGAACACCTTAGAATTACTTAAATTCCAGATAGGGAAATTAGAATATTGAATCTCCCTAAATTAAACCTGGAGATGCCAAGCTTACCTGAATGAAGTAGAGTATGTCTTCCCACTAAGTCTGTTTGGATAAGCTAACAGATCACCATAAATGGGAGCCTTGTGTTTTCCTAAATAGGGTGAGGACAATATTCCTTCAAATTAAGTAGCCTCAGTTCCCTGTGGAAGTACTTAGGCTGAGTCTTTCCTCTGATGATCTGAAAGTGGAACACTTGTATCATGCCAAAAGCTTTTTCTTAATTCCTCCAAAGGGAGTTTTGACTAAAGATACAGGAAGGAAAAAAAAAATCACCATTCCCTGAGGCTACCATACCAAATGTTTTTTTTTAAACTTTCCCAAAGGGAATTTCATCTAAGAAAAGAATGGAGAAAATTTTTTGTTTTTTAAGTCTTGATATTTATTCCTTTTAAAAAGTATCCCCAAAGCTTATTTCTTTTTATTTTCTCTCAGGAACTTATTGTAGCATACAATCTTAAAATAAATTTCTGAGTGCACTGTTAGCAAACATCCTTGATTCCTTTGAAAGTTAATACACCTTTGTCCCTCGTATATTAGTAGAGCTCTTCTCCTTTAATTATAATATTTAGTTATATCTCGTTGTGTTTAGTGCTCAACCTTTAAATTCTCTTTTTATCATGAGTTTTTTCTTGCACTTAATATTCAAAATCTTCATATGTGTTAAAAGGATTTTAAAAACCCACAAGGATTGTTCTAATTTCAAAATCTTATTTCCAATTCATCTGACCCTGTTCATCTATAACTTTTCCAAAGCATATTTCTAATCAACATTTTGCTGTTTATTAAAAAAAATAAATCTTTAAATTTATATTAAATATTTCTTTCAAGAATGAATGAAACACACTGGATTATTTTCAGACTTGTCGATCTATAGGTCCCTAATAACTGAAAAGTAATTAACAAACAATTTCTTAAAGTTATTAGAGAAGGACATAGGTGAACCTGGTGTTCTTTTAAAGGTGCCAAGCATGGTTTGAGCAGGATGCTATAGCATTATGTCCCAGAGTGCTAAACCTTCCAGAGTGCTGGCTCCTTGCAAAGAACAACTGTATATAGTAGAGCATTTGTGGGTGATCTGAAGTCTTTTCCTTCTCCAGAGAGAAATTACAAAGAGCCAGTCTCTTCATCAGCTCTTTATTCTGCCACAGCGGAGCTGTCTTCAGTTTGCCAATTCTTACCTTGAAGTCAAAACTTTTTCTCCAGCTTCTTGTTGTCCAATGATTTTATTCTGGTCATTTCTGTCTCTGTGTAGGATGTTGTAAAGTAGGAAGAGGAATGGGAAGATGTATATACTGGAAACAGTTGCTCAAAATAAGAAGTACTGTAAGTGTAGAAATTTTTGAAGATTGAAGATGGTGGTTAATTCTTGCAGTGAACTCTTGGGTCTGCTTTCTTACTTCACCATCTTTTAGGAAGGAAGGAAGGAAGGAAGGAAAGCTGATAGTATAGATTGGGGCTTAATTTGTCCATAATCCAGTTTGGAGAAATACATTCATTTAGGTACTGTGAACCTCCTCCAGATTTTTCTGAAGGCTGCCTTCACATCTTTGTTGCGTAAGCTATAAATTAAAGGGTTGACCAGAGGGTTGACTACTGTATAGAACAATGCATTTGCCTTGTCTGAATTGGGAGTGTGTTGAGAGTGGGGTCTGCAATACATGATAAGAATGGAACCATAGAAGAGGGTGACTGAAACCAAGTGAGCAGAGCAAGTGAAGAAGGCTTTGCGTCTCCCTGCAGCTGAGCGGATGCGCACTATGGCTGCCCCAATACCAATATAGGAACTCAGGATCACAGCTGTGGTTGCTAACACATTACTACCAATAAGAGTAGCCAGAACGAGTTCATATACTTGTGTGTCATCACAGGCCATCTTCACAAGTGGCACTGCATCACAAAAGTAATGGTTGATGATATTTTCCCCACAGAAACTTAGTCGAAATGTGTTACCAGTGTGGGCAATAGCATTGGCAAAGCCAGCTACATAGGAACCTACCACCAGCTGGACACAAAGTTTCTTGGGCATGGCAGTGGCATAAAGAAGTGGGTTGCAGATGGCCACAAAGCGGTCATAGGCCATGAAGGCCAGTAAGAAACATTCACTATAGGCCAAGCCAGCAGAGAAGAAGAACTGGGCTGTGCAACCAGCAAGGGACATGTGGTTGTTCATCGACGCACAATCAGACAAGATCCGAGGAGTGTAGACAGAGGAGTACCAGATATCCAGGAAGGAAAGGCTGCCCACAAAGAAGTACATGGGTGTGTGCAAGCGAGAGTCTAGGTAGATCAGGGTCATAAGGCCCAAGTTTCCAATCAATGTGAGCGTGTAGGAGACCAAGAACAGCACAAAGAAGATTACACGTAAAAATGGGTCTGTTGTAAACCCAACCAAGACAAAATCAGTAACTAATGTCCTATTGCCTTCCACTTCTGCCATTTTTATAAGCATAAACCTGTTTAGAAAGGAAAGTGAAGTAAGAATTCTGCAGTTCTCAGCCCAGGAATAGAGAATTTATTTCAATCTTTTGAAATATTTGCTGAACTCCCAAGACCTTTGGTACAGTTTTGTCAATGATGCCCAAACTGATTTTGCTTCTACTTTTTAAATGTTCTATACACATTTATAGGATGCTATTTAGACTTAATTATATTCAATGTTGTCAATAACATCCGAAACTGATTTTGGCAGCTGTTTCTAAATATAGCTCCCAGCATATGGAAGTACTTGACTGGTATTATTGTCTGTAAAATTTATAGGACAGTTGAGGGATGAGTAGAATTTGGAAGAAGATAATGAGGAAGACTAGTCTTGGAAGTTGGAGACATCACCTAGGACAAGTTATAACTAACCACTTCTACGTATTTTCCCAGATAATTACATGGACACCTCTTTTTGTTAAGAGGTCATGCAGAAAAAAAGGAAGAAAAGAATGAGAGATTAAAATGATTCTATGTCTAGCACAGAGGTCTAGCACAGCTGGTTCGCGGAATCAGCCAGATAGATTAGATTGACTCTTCAGCCGATCTATCATTTCTATAGAACCAGTTATTAGAAGAAATCTCCTTTTGTTTTTTTCCCACTTTACAGAGTTAATCCTGTAAAGATTAATTTTACAGGGTTAATCCTGTAAATAAAGCAGTTGTTTCTAGCCTAATCTTTATTGCCTTGCTCACAGAAACTGCCTCTCCCCTTATTACATTATAACTTTGGTGAAGTTTAATTCTGTGCTTGGTGATGTTTAATCCTGTGGCCACGCCCACAGAACCAGTAGTGAAAAAAATTGAATTTCACCACTGGTCTAGAATCCCAAAATAAAATGAAGAAAATTATCCTAGTACCTTTTAACAGATTAAAATGGAGAAGGTGAAGTCCACATAAAGGTGTGGACTTCATGTTTCGGGGAGGAGGTGTAACACTGTTTAAATTACTGACCTCCGAGCTTTCCGACGTGCGTTGAAAACCCACCTTTTCCAGCTAGCCGGCCTGGCCTGATACCTCAGGGTTATTTTTAATTTGTTAGTTGTAATTTTAAAATTTTATAATTTTAAATTTAATTCATTCTAATCTTTAATTTTAATACTAAACTAATGTGTTTTTAAATTGTCAGCTCTATATAATTATTTTAATTGGTTTTTAGATTATTTTCTATGTATGTTTTTTACCTGCTGCACACCGCCCCGAGTCCCTTGGGAGAGGGGGTGGTATATAAATTTTGAAATTAAATTTTTTGAAATTGAATTAAAGTCTGAACTCCAGACAAGATGAGGCCATTGTATTGTAATAGGGGGAGTGTACATTTAGCGGGACCTTCTGCTGCTAACATGAACTGCAAGTGAGGGAAAAAAAGGCCATCCATAAATACCTGAGAATCTGAAAGCCCAGTTTGCACCTGTTGATTTATAATAATGCATAGATTTTCAATCTTTAAAAATCAAAGGGAAAATGAGGCATAACATTTGATATCAGCATCTCACAAAGCAGGTTTAGAGGGGATTTTATTCTGGAATGATTCAAATCTAGTCCAAATATTTTAAGTCTCGCAAAAACAAGTGAATACTATGGCCTCTGGCAACTGACCACCAGAGGAAAATGTCCCATAAATTGTCGAGGAAATTGATGCATCTCTTGTGCAAATTTTTAAATAGATAAGCATATATTTTTAGAAAGTCTGCATCTTCCTAAATGAACCAGCAATAATCATTACTTATCTGGACATTCTTCATTTCTTCATTTATCTTTTATTTCCTCCCCCCAACATCGTCTCAAGGCATACCTGATCCCTCCCTATATTCTTTTTCCTATAATCTTGTCAGGTGCAATAGACCAAGAGAAAGAGATGAAATGAAAGCCAGTGAACTGCATATTTGAGCACTATCTGGGTAATGGGTACTAGTAATAGTAATGACATACCACCCAGCCAATCTATTACATGCCAGTAATGGACACATGGAAACCTCAGACTGGTAGGATGAATATTGTCCCATTCATGTTCTACATCAAGAGAAGAGGGTCTCTGCCATACAGTATATCCATAATTAACTCATCTGGGGACCTTGCATTCACAAAACTGGCAACTGACATGAAATTAGTTTATGAGAAAATTCCCAGTTCTGATTCTCAGTCTTTCTTTTTGGCTCATGATGGCTCACCTTAATGTGCTTTGGCAGCATTAGTAGTGGATTGCATAGTTTCACCTTTAATATTCTGTCATCAGACTTCAAATACTTCACCCAAGCATTCTTAACTTGGTTCTCTCTTCCCCAATATACTGCAAACAGTTCTCATAACGCTTATCCAGAATGGTCACTGCATGATCAAAGTGCCTAAAAGTGTAACACATCTGGGAAGGCAGCTGACTAGAGAAAGAGACCTCACCAATGGCTTCATTTGCGGTGGTGAAGGCTAAAATGTATCCAGGTATCCAAACCATCTTCTGGATTGTTTTCTTTTGTCCTTTGTCTCCGGTCACTATCAACCTGTTTATTTCACATCGCTTGCATAATGGTGCATTAAATCTGAAACCATTAAATGCTGGGGATGATACTTGCTCAATAAATCTGAGATTTATACTTTCATTTTTCTTGTTGACATTAATTCTAATTTTGCTGACAAGCAGCACTGACCTTTCAGGTTTTCAAGGATTTCCTTAAATGAAGAATAGGGTGCATGGAACATTTTAAAGTGCAACATTATGCAATTCCTCAGGCACAGGCCCTGTAATGAATCCAGTATGAATTACTTCCAAGCATGTTGATGCAGGATACCCCTATGAGAGAATGCTTGGTGCCAAAAATCTAGGTCACATATGAACTGTTTTGCATTCAACATAATTAACTGGAGAGCAATTCCTCAAAGCAGCATTATTTCAAAATTGCAGAGAGGGAAAGTTTAGACTGGATCTTCAAAAGTAATAGGGAAACCAAATAGGGAAAGAAAGGTGGATTAATGGGTTTCAAGAAAGAGTAATATTACGGATCATGATTAATACTTGCACTTATAGTAATGACTGTATCTTTATTGTGCTACTGAAATTCACTGCTTTAATCTGTGACATCTATAGTGTTCAGTCTTTTACAGCTTCCCTGCTTAATGCATTTACATTCCCTAGTTAGCCTGAGCCATTCCATGCCGAAAGCTCTGTAATCCCTAAAATATTCTGATCTCCAAATTAACCCATATGATGCAACTCTTTATTGAAAAACTCTTCAACCTTCTACACCCTTGAGATCCTCCTTCAGAAAATTAAACCATTCAAATAATTTTTGTATCTTTAAAATTTTCTCAGCCATACTGGGAAGAAATCACTCACCTAGCTTTCCAGAGCAGTGAAACAATTACTCAGTTTCTCTGTTTTGCACTGATCTTTGTTTACAAAATTTCATAAAAGTGGATTTCTACCAACTTTCATTAAATTGTTCTATTGTTCATGATATATAATTGAGGTACAGCTTTCCTGCCAAGACTTCATCAGAATACCCAGGCACATCCAGGCAGAAAATCTAAACAAGATACTTCTCAAGTCTGGAAAAAAGAAAGAAGCACAAATATTTTTAATAAGAGTCCCAAATTGGCAGGGTGAAGTTGACTGCTTCACCCTGACTGCTGTTCAAGCTGCTTTTGAAAATGCATCTTTTAGACCCAAGCAACAAAGGAGGGTGCTCAATATTGTTGTGTAAGATGCTTCATTGAAAGACCTTTCCTGTGCCCTAGAGAATGTCCACTCTTCTTCCTGGTGTCATTAAGTGACCTAATTTGGAGCAGTGGAAAAGATTTACACTCACACCCCTTGTGCAACAATAATTTTTCAGTGAAGTTCTTTCCTGAAACACATAGCTTTAGGGACTTACCATCTTCTGCTTAGATCCATGTTATTATCCTTTTCCCAGAGATGGTAAAGTCAGCAGTTAGGTGATTAAACATTTTAAAGAAGTGCTGTGAAAAGCTTTCATTGTCCTTTCTCAAAGCTCTACCTGGACTTTGTCTTTCAAATCTCCTCCTTCTAAGATTTTTGTCAGAGGCAGGGTTCTTTTAGAGAAATGGGGTGTGTGTGTGTGTGTGTGGAATTGAAGGATTACCATGCATGATGCATGGACCTGCTTCTGATGCAAATCAGAAATCAGAAAAGTCATCTACGTTTGAACACTGTGGAGTTAATTAGTTAAGTCCTAGCTGGGGAAATTAGAACCTTGGGAGGAATCTCCTTAAATTGTACCTGGAAAGGCAAAGCTTACCTGAATTATCCTGAATACATTTTCCTGCTAATTCTGTTTGGACAAGCTAACAGACCAGCCTATATGAGAGCCTTGTTTATACTAAATAGGGTGAGCACACTATTCCTTCAAATTAAGTACCCTCAGTTCCCTTTGGAAGTAATTAGATTGAGTCTTTCTATGGAGGATCATAATCTGAAGATGGAATCTTCAGGACCATGCCAAAAAAATTTTCTTAATTCCACCAAGGGGAGTTTCTTCTACAAAAAAAGAAAGGAGAAAAATCACCATTCCCTGAGGCTACCTGAGATCGCCAGGTAAACAATCATCTTCCATGTTGAGGGGCCTTAGAAGTTCAGCTACAATCATCACTTGTCTCATTGCCTTTTCCAGAAAAAAAAATCTGTGGAATGTGAATTTCATAATGGTCATCCCTTTAAAATTATTGCAATTATTTATTTACATAAATTTTATAGAAAAATACAAAGAGAAAAACAAAGGAAATAATAAAAGAAAGCAATGAAAGAATCAATAAATCTAAGCCAGTGACTTCTGTGCCAGTCCCAAGCCTGGATAAATAGAGAGGGTTGCGTCAGGAAGGGCGTACAAACATGCCAAATCTAAATATGCGAATCACCAATGTTAATGCTATACCAGATTGGTTGAGGCCTGGGTTAACAATGACCACCACCAGTGCTGTTGACATACAGGGTGCTGGCAGAAATTGCACTACTGTTGGTCGAAGAAGGAGAGGTGGTAGAAGGATTCATAGACAGAGAAAGAAGAGGAAAGACAGGAGTATAGGCCTGAAAATAGGGACTTTGCACAATGACAGGGAAAGGTAGAGAACTGGCAGACATGATGGAGAGAAGGAAGGTAGATATACTGTATATACAAGAGACCAAGTGGAAGGGTAGCAAAGTATGTAGTATTGGAGGGGGACACAAACTTGTGGTGTGGAGAGGAAGAGAAATGGGGTAGGAATGATCCTGAAGGAGGAGCTTGTGAGGAATGTTTTAGAGGTGAAAAGTCAGACAGGGTGATTAGTTTGAAGTTGGAAATTGAATGCATAATGTTGAATGTAGTCAGTGGTTATGCTCCACAAATAGGGTGTGAGTTAGAAGAGAAGGAGGCGTTTGTACTTACGTGATACACTCCTTCTCGTCGAGTGAAGAGTCAATCCATTGATTAGTCAATCCATTGATTGGGAAGATTACCCGTCATTCATAGATCCATGTGACTGAGTGGAAGAATAAAAGGGGCCAGG
>JAEANM010005919.1:0-19084 GCA_017656035.1 Myanophis thanlyinensis
ATTTGATTTGATTTGATTTGATTTGATTTGATTTGATTTGATTTGATCCAGTCAGAGCTGAAGAAGCTTCTTAGATGAGAAGCGAAATGTCTTCAAAGAAAAATCAGAATGTCTTGAAAAAAAGCACATTTGGGAAAATCCTCAAACTCTTGATCAATACAGCTGTGCCTCTTTATGTCAATAATAAAGCATGTGCAATGTTACTGCTCTCTAATTATTTTATGCCCTTATACTTATTTAGGAAAGGCATCCAATAAATCCAAAAAGGAAATTGCTGCTGAGGAAGATTTTGATGCTATGATCTCTGCTGCAATTAAAGCGGATAACACATGTGGTTTCCTCAAATGCAAAGCCAGTGTCACAACCCTGGGACAGCTCTGCCAGCATTGCAACAGGCGCTACTGTCTCAGCCACCATATCCCAGAGGTACGCTTTGGTCTCTCCTCAGGCAGACAAAGCACATCCATTGTCTTGCCTCTCCAACCCAGGTTTTCAGAACCAACATTATTTTCAGGTGAAATTGAAGCACCATTTAAAAAGTATTCAGTATAGTTGACTTTTCAAGGGACCTCATTGTAATAAAGGCTGTTCAGTATAGGCAAATCCAGTAGAGGGTAACTTTCCCCCATTTATCTTAACTTGCAATTTGATATATACGTGGGTATATACACACAGGTAAATACATGTACTTGTGAAAAAAAGATCTATCTTTAGAAAGGTAGAGATGAGAGTTCGGCCTTATGAAAGTAATGTAGCATAATAAACACATAGGGCATAATTCACAAAAGAATTGAAGCTATAGTTTCCTCCAGTTTAATTTCCCAGTGACTGGAAATGTACAGTCCCCTGCTGTGCAATCAGGAGGAAAAATGTTGGTCTGCAGGGTTGTTTCTCCATTGTGGGAGGAAGCATAGACTCCAAATTGACTGGATTCATCAGCAGCGATCACGTGATGAGTCGATGTAAATATAAAAGCTATCGCCTTTCCTGGTTAACTCCAGTGTTTTCATCGACTCAGCTCGCTGATCACTGTTTGCCAGAGTCACCAGTCAATTAGAGTTTTATTCTTCTTACTTTCCAGTTGCAAGGTATTTCTTCAGTAGCACTAACAGTAAGATTTATACAACATCGTACAGGCGGAAATTTCCTTTGGCTGCGGGAGCGGCCTCTTGGCCCTCCCCCTTTTCCCCCCAGCCGCCCCTAGAGCAGAGCAGCCTTCTCAGCTGGCAGCCAACTCACGTGAAGGCAAAAAACTTTACCTTTTAATTCGCGCAGCATTTTGTTTGACTTTGGTCGTTCCCCTTCCAAACGCTGTTTCCAGATCCATTTCGGCCTCTGAGCTTACCGCTTCCTCTTTTTCGCTGCTGCCGCCGGCTTATCGGAGGCTGCGGGTTCTTATTGCAGCCGGTGCCAATCATCTGAGCCTTGCCTCCTCCCCCCTTCTGTTGGTCGTCGTCGCAAAAGTTCTTTTATTTCAACAAGCACTTGCTTTTTCCTCCGTTTTTTCTTTTCGAGCAGCACGGAGCAGCGCCATTTTGTTGTGACGACGTTAAAGAAGAAGTGCGAACGGGCGCCATCTTGTCTTCCCAATTTAGAAAGAGTGTGAAAGTCTCCGCTCCAGTTGCTTTGTTATTACCTACCTCAGCTACGTTTTTGCACTTCTTACCTGGCCCGCTGCCTGCTCCCCTTTAAGGACAATTTTGCCCTATTGTACATAGTTCCTCTTTTATATAGATATATATATAAAAAAGATATTTATCTTACCTTGTTGCCAGTTCTCTAGCACCCTCTAGTGCTATCTTATCTACTTTATAAAAAAAAAGAGATTAGTTAGTTAGAATTACAGTTCTAGTTTCTTAGACATAGGGTTAGGCTTTTATATAGTTTTTACATCTACAATACTGATAATAACATTACATTATATAGGTTTAGAGTTTTACATATAGTCTAATTTGCCATATATAACAGTCCTTATCAATTACTACTGCCTGCTTATAATATGGCCAACTTACCTCCATCTGGCTCTGATCCTACCTGCACTTCTAGGGATCCTTTGCCACCGGCAGGACAGGCAAGCCCTGACAAGGCTTCCATCCCCTCTAAACCAGGGAGGAAAGCCACTTCCAAACAGTCAAAAAAGGAGGAACAGGTGGCACTCCGTCGCCACAAAGCCATTGAAAAACAGGTCAAGGGGGCTGAGCTCAGTCCACTGGACACTGGCTTGCCTTTGTCTACTGTACAGGCCACAGTTGGCAGGATGTCTCCAGACCCTGTTGGGGCTTCTCCTACTCATTCTGTTGACCACACTCCTTCTCATACGCCACATCAACCCTCTACCTCTACCACCCAAGGAGAGGCCCTAGTTGAAGTGGTTAATGACCTGAAATCTTCCATTCTTTCAGCCATCACTCAGGGGTTGGCGACCCTACAACAGGCTCAGCCACGCAGATCATCTTCCATATCTCCTTCATCTGATCATCAGGTGCCCGCTGATTTGCGGGACTCAGATTTATGGCCCAGCCATTCTCATGCCTCATCACAATTCGGATTCAGAAGCGGAGGAGGGCGAACTGGTAGAGGGTACCTTTTCAGAGAATGAAACTCCGTTACCTGAGGTTCAGACCGCTCCAGGGCTGTTTCCGCCGGCTTTGTTCCGTTCTCTCCTCTACAAGGCAAAGGCCACTGCCAAGCTGGGGGAGGCTCCTACCACTTCCAAGAGTGCGGAGTCTGCCACTGGGGCTGATAATCCTCTATTCACGACGCCTCCAACGCACACCAACGAGGTGCCCACTCCTCAGATCATCCTGGATAGCATCCAGAAGCAGTGGTTGAAACCTTCTTCCCAAGTAGCCCCCTCTGCCAATGAGAAAATTTTTTATTTATCTGGCAAGGCTCTCAATGATCTTTTGCAACTGCAATCGGTGGAGGATCCAGTGGTTTCTTTACTATCTGCTACCCCAGTATCAGGGGATCCTTCTGATTTGTTGAAGCCCGAGGACAAAAAGCTCGAATCTGTGATGAAATACGCCAATCTGTCTGCTTCATGGGCCATCAAGGCGGCTTCTGCTGCAGCGTTCTTTAACAGAACCTCACTCATGTGACTTCGACAACTACAGGAACATCTATCCTCTACGGACATCAGGATGCATCAAGACATTAGTAAGATTATTGCAGCTACTCAGTTTTCCGCTGATGCCACTCTGGATGCCATTCGTTTTTCCGCCAGGACGATGGGGTCCTCTTCCACTGGCTGCAGATTACTCTGCTCCGAAACTGGCAGGCGGAGGCCAAGGCAAAATGGCGTTTAGCTTCAGGGCCTTTGCAGGGGGACAGACTTTTTGGTACTGCGCTAGAACTGCGCTAGAACTGTTACTAATTGAGACCAAGGATAAGCGCAAGATCCTGCCATCCCATGCCAGGCGGTCCAGTTGCAGATTCACTCCGTACCCAAAGTGTCAACCCTTCAGAGCTCAGCCTTCGACTTCTTCTGCACCCAGTCCAGCGCCAGCACAGGCCTTCCAGTACCAGCCCCGCACGTTCTCCAGGTGCTCGGACCATCCCCAGGACTTCAGGGACAGGGACAGGCAGTTCCCACAGTCCAAACGTCCCTTTAGAGGGGCTAGCGGTCACCCCGCTAGACAGCGTAGATAGTTCCCCGAGGGAGCCCGCCATTGGGGGTCGCCTGCAGGTTTTCTCTGCAATGGGAAGGCACAGTCTCAGATAAATGGGTCCTCCATACCATCAGTAAAGGGCTATCTCTCGAATTCTTCTCCATTCCCCCTGACTCTTTTCCCATTAGCTCGGCATCCTCAAACCCTCTGTTGCAGGGGTCCATGCAGGAGGCCATCACACATCTCCTACATATCAGAGCCATTGAACCTGTTCCCTTTTCTCAGAGGCGTTCTGGTTTTTACTCCAGACTTTTTCTGGTACCCAAGTCGTCGGGGGAATGGAGGGCAATTCTGGATCTTAAACGCCTTAACCGTCACTTGGTTTACAGATGTTTTAAGATGCACACTTTACACACCATCCTGGATTCGGTTAGGAAGGGCGACTTCCTAGCTTCGATAGACCTATCTGAGGCTTACCTTCACATGCCCATTCTTCCACAGCATAGATGTTTCCTCAGATTCTTGTTCCAAGATAACCACTATCAATACGCTGCTTTACCATTTGGTCTGTCCTCCGCACCGAGAACGTTCACCAAGGTCCTTACGGCTTTACTGGCCCATCTTCGCTCGATCCCCATCAGGGTTCAGAGCTATTTAGACGACATCCTTATTCAAGCCACCTCCTACAATCAGGCTATGGAAGATGTTAAAACCACAATTCAGACCCTCACTTACCATGGCTTCCTCATCAATTACTCCAAGAGTCAACTCACGCCAACCATTTCAGAGAAACATCCTAAATGTTTGGGTGGGCAGAAATTTGGATTAAAAGATGTACTGTTTATTGAGTGCTTTGTTGACAGGCAACTGAATGAAAAACATTGCTGTAAGCTAAAATAATAGCAACAACTCCTAAATAATGGATAGCTTACCACCTTTCTACATGTGAATAGTTTCATTGCTTTCCTTCATCAAGGCACAGAGTCAGATAAAGTAGCCTTCCCTATTTGGTTTCCTCCATATATGCTGGACCAAGTTCACAGTTATCTTTTCATGTTTTAAATGTTACTGGTTTTAACAATGGATGTTTTAGTATCATTTTATGGTGGGTATGTGAGTGGGTATTTCAAGGTTTTGTTAACTGCCTCACATATTCAACTGATCAGAAAGATGAAATAGAATTCATATTACTCAATCCCATTGGCACCATGGAGATAGCTGACATAGTATTTCTGTCTCTTCACTGATACTCCCACGGCTATTCCCATAGTTCCAGTGACTAGAAAAAAGCCCACATTCATATGCAGAAAAAGATATGCAGAAAAAGACATAAAATCTTTCATCTTTCGATGTGTGGTAGCTGTTTTCATTTTAAAAAGTATGAACTGTCAATAAAGTTGAGAGATTCACAATGTTGCTGAATGTTACATAGATCAGGCTTCAAAAAAATCTAATGTTTTGTAAATTGTAAAATTTAATAACAAATATATTTTGATTAGCCCTTTGACAGTATCAGGCGCAAAAAATCAGGAGCCAGGATAGCTTTCAAAAACATTATGAATTTATTTTATGCTACTGTATACAAGAATCTGATCTATTAATGGTCAGTACAAATTGGCTCCAGATAATACTTCAAGGGGGGCTGGAGTTAGGTCTCTTTCAGGGGCTTAGGGACTCCAGACTGAGGATGTGTTTCATACACACACACACACACACACACACACACAGAGCCTGGTTATCTCCTACGTCCTACAACCAGCTTAGTATCAACATTTTCTAGTCTCAGTAGAGATCATATTATACTTTTCATATATCTTATAAGTTGACAGAAGACTTAGTATCATTTATAAAACAAATATAATTCCTCCAGATTCTGAAGAATTATGTTTACTATATCTCATATGAACTTTATCTTACAGCTAAGCTTACAGCTTAGTGTTGCTGACCAGGTCTGACTTGAAGAAGAGAGCTCTTAGAAATATATAGCCACAAAAGAGTAATTCCCCTCCCCCTTTAAAAAGAAAACACTTGAATTATCATTGGTAATTTTAAAAGCATTAGAACAGAATCCTTGGTAAAAGCTAGTTTTCATATGGGCCAGCCCAAATATTTGATCAATTAAGACAAAACTAATAAATGTGAACATTTTAGGTATATGCTTGGGCATCCAGACAACCATAGTTTAATTTCTGCATTTGCTTCAAATCTTTTACCAGAGTGTTTTATACTTTCTTGTTGCCCTGGATAAAATCTAGAAGTGATATGATTATTAAAATGAAGCTTTCTGACATAATATAATTACCTGATTTGATCCAGTTTATTTTCCAGAAATTCTGCCTGATTCCATCATCACTTACTACTAATAAAACCGACTTCTATCAAAGCCATTTTCAGTTTTTATTATAACCTTTATTTTATTAAAGTGCTTAATTTTTCCCTCTAGGTATTTTCTGCTCATATTTTCTCATAATTTAAGAATTACTGTGTGCTCAAACTGTCCCCAGATATGAATTATTATTCTTGGCACTTTGTTTCAAACATACTTTTATTTATTCATTCAATTCATGCAATGGATATTGGCTGCCCAACTCTCAAATCGTGATTCTGGGTGGCTAACATAAAATGAAAAGAGACAAACAGCAGAGCAACAAATGGTAAAACAGCAGAGAATGTAATGCATCTGAAGCCCCACATAGTTATTTTCTTAAAATAACAGGCTCAACCAACAATCTAACTAGGTTTTCAAGGCCTTACCAAATTGGGCCATTTGAATCTCAGGAGGTTGCTGTTCCAGAGGTCAGGCCCTGTGACAAACAAGGACCCACAAGAAAGTCATAGAGGGTATCTGAAGTTCGTCCTTTCTGGTTGGGTCTCAGATCAGAAGCAATAGTACCCCCAGAAGCCTACTATCAACCAGTGCAGCTTGCAAAATACCATAATGGGCCTATCCTATAAGCCCTTTATTTTTCTGGGCTTCCTCAAGCAATTTTCTCTCTGGGTATTGGCCAGGGTGAAGCCTGCCTGCTTCGGTTAGATAAGTGGCATTTTGTACCCGCTAGTTGCTCATTGGGTTTGGCCAGTTTGATGGCAATTTGGCATAAAAAAATATCTTTTGTTGTATTTATACAGCTATGTTGTTGTTGATTTTCTTCCAACACTCTTCAGAAGCATCTCTCTCTATAATGTTGGCATTTAGAGAATGATGATACAATTGTGTTTTTTCTGATCAAGAAATGAAGTTGCCCAGAAGATGGAATAGAGATTTCCCATCCACTTGTAGAGATTAAAAAGAAAATACTTAAGATGTCCAAAAAGATGAATTAATTTCTCTCTAGTTTCTACTGAGAGGAAAAATGATTTTTTTTTCTTTTGGAATTAAAAGAACTATAAGTAAACAAGTAAACTACTTGTACAGTTTTGTAAAGTTTAGGGCAGATGTATGAAGTAGTGTAACCTCTAATTTTTCTTTTACTAATATTTTTTTTCCTACTGAAGTATCTTGATCGTCTGCCTTTATTTCCCACAGGTTCATGGATGTGGGGAAAAAGCCAAAGCAAATGCCCGGCAGAGAATCAGCAAGGAAGGGATTCTCTATCCTGGGAGTGGGATGAAGGACAAGTCCTTGGATCCTGCCAAGAGAGCTCACCTCCAGAGATGCTTGGACCAGAAACTCAGTGAACTGTCCAAACAGCGAAAGAGCAAAAGGAAAGATAAAGAGAAATAAGAGGATTTGTGGCTTTGGAAAGGAATTAAAGCCAACAAGCTATCCTTTAAAGCTTGTTCAATTTTGCAGGAATAAAAGCTAATAAAAATATTGAACAGTTGGGCTCATTTTTTTCATTATAACCAGAACTTGTTTTTGAATGTCACGGTTCTCAGAGGACCCAGCACTGCTTAAAGTTGCACACCGAAAACCTTACCTGCAGATTTTGAAAAATGCTGCTGGTGCATTTTATGCTGTAAAATGTGTTTCTACCATTCACATCAACATTATAAAACGCTGTTGATTAAGGGAGAAAAGCTTTCAATGATTACTTTTGCTGGCATTGAATAGTTAAAAAGGTAGCTATGCAATAAAGAGGGATATTTAGTTAAGAGCATGAATCAATGAATGAAAGAATCATAGGGATGCAATGTGTTTGTGAAAGTGATAGGAAGGATGATGTGGATCTGGATGAAGGTGAATTGATACTGTGAAGTAGGGGTCATAAATGATATATATGTGAGAAAGTGAAGATGCAGATTTAATTATAAAAAAGGTATATGTGTTGGGTATGATCTAGAATAGTGCTGCGTATGCAAGAAAAAATTAATAGTTTGATCAAAATTTCATGATACTCTCCCTCAATGCTTATATCAAGGATGATCCTGGAGGGGAACTCTGTGTGACCTGAATCAATCTGAGAAACTGCAGAAAAAGTTAGCCTGCTGGTCGATAGGGATGGATGGGTGGGGAAAGGATGAAACAGTGCAATAAAAATTAAATTGGGCTACTTAGAAACCCAAAAATGAATGGGAGCTATTTTGTGACCATTTAATTAGAGGAACCTATGCTTTAAATGGTAATGTGTTTTAGTATGTATGTAGACATTGAAAAGCAATTAAGTCTTTTGGGTGGTGATTTTGATTATGATAAAAGATTGAGAGGTTTTGTGAAGTATACAAAGACAATAGAATCTTCTGACTGAGAAACACTATAATAATGTCACAAGTGGATCTTGGGGAGAGGATTAAGTGGAAATGCAAATTGGAGAAAAGGAAAATAAATGAGTGGAAGTAGAATGAGTAAAGGAAAAGTATAAATCCTGAATGAAGAATCATTTGTTCATTAGTTACTCTCTCAAGAGAATTAATGGAAAGGAATGACAAAGGAATGTGGACATTATTTGGAAAAGAAGAACCAGTATAAAGTTACAAATGCTACAGAAATATATGCAGTTACACTAATGAGTGTTATAAAGGATGCTTGAATGATAGTGAGTGGGGATGAACAAAACATTGCATATAAGAGAATGATTGCTGCAAAAATTAGGATGAACAAAGTACGGTATATTTTATGATGTGTACAGACAAGAGTGCAATACCAAAGAATAGGAAACAAGACTGAATTAAGGTGTAGAGCAGTGGTGGCAAACCTTTTACTTACCGAGTGCTGAAAAGTACGCACTTTGCATCTGCCATCTGCACTTGTGTGTGGCTCCTCCGTGTGCACTGCATGTGCAACCACACCATCTGTGCATGCATGCAGTTTTTACATGTGTAATGTGTACAGGAACTCATGCACTCCTGAGCAATCGTGTGTGTATGCTCAGGGGAGCTCTGAAGACCAGCAGGATTTTCTGCTGCAATTGCGTGCATGCACTGCTGAGGCCTGAAGACCAGCTGGGTCTCTGCAATCGTGCATGCATGCATGTACATGCTGCAGCTGTCAGCTGGCCAACAGCTTGTGTGCCCAGCAAGATGGCTCTGCATGCCACCTGTAGCACCCGTGCCATAGGTTCGCCATCATGGGTGTATAGAGGCAAAGAAAATGCAGAGGGATTTTCACTGAAATAAAACATCATTTTAGTAGTAGGTGAAGAACTAAACAAGAAGCATATATATACTGCATATATACAATATATGTAGCTTCAGGTTGAACTGTGGAGTCCTTGGTGTTCTCCAAGGTTGTTTGCTTGCTTGCAGACATTTTAGTTACCAAACTGAATGAATTAAAAATGAAAACGAGGAACGGAATTGGAATATACTTGAAGTGAGGAAATACTGAAGTAGGGTTATGGAGATTTATATGGTGATATATTGAAGAGTGGAATTAAAATGAATGTTAGTGTCAAGAAAAGGGAAAGGAAGGGAAAACGAGAAATAGGCTATAAATACAGGTGGAATTACTGGAGAGTTTAAAATATGGATGCTATTTTATTATGGAGTATCTGTGACATCCTTAATACGATTTTTGAAAAGTGCTAAAAAGAATGCAAAAAAGTTTTAGTTTGTAAAGTGTCAGTAAAAAGTGTTTGGCAGATTATTGACTGAAAATGTGCTGAGGTGATAATGAGCAAACTTAGAGAAGAGTCATGCAGCTTTATGCCATTGAGGTGTAGACCAGATATTTACTCCTCAGCAATTAACTGATAAATGTATGAATGTGACATAGAAAGTTTATTAAACATTAGTTGATTTAGGGAAAACATGACAATGTGAATAGGCTTGAATTATGAAGTGCTTTATATAAAATAGTGAAGTTAGTTACTAAATACAATAAAAGCAGTGTATAATGGAACTATAGTATGTGTTAGAATAAATGGTTCAATACTGAGCAGGGAGTAAGACAAAAATTGTGATGTCCCACTGTTTATATTTATTTATGGATAAATGTATAAGGAAGACTTGTACTATTAGAGGCATATTGGTTAGGAATGTAAATGTGCATAATTGTTTGTCAAAAGCTAAGAATTAGAATAACGTGAGGTTAATGTCAGATGTATGACACAGTAAGGAGTTATGAAAATCAATGCAATGAAGATGAATGTACAGTACTATTTATTTTTAAAAGGTATGAACAATTGCAAGTTAAATATAAATGATAAAAATCTTTGCCAGATGAATGGATTTGTGTGCCCTGATAATTTTCTACAGATGGAAAAATGGCTGGAGAAATGTTAATTATGTGCAAATGTTAATAGAAGAGTAGTGTTGGGAGGAATTAATTCTTTTTTTAAAGAAACAAGAATGTCTGTGTCTTAAGTTGTTTTTGCTCACATTGTTATATGGAAGCAAAATTGTGTATGTCAGGCAAAGCATAGCAGTAATCAAGCTGAATGCAGTTGGAATAGGGTACTTTAATGGTGTGTACAGTAAATCCAGAACCAGAACTCAGTCCTGAGTGAGGGATAAATGAATGTAGATTGAATGCAAAAGTGAGTAACAATATGAAATAATTAGTTCGAAAGTGATTGGTTATGTGAATAAATGAATGAAAGTAAATGAGAGATTGAGGACTGAATCACAAAAGAAATAGATGATGGAAAATTAATGAGTTATGTAGAAGAGAGTGACTGAAAACCGTACAATTGAATGAAATTAATAAGAACCTGAGAAAACAGGTGAGAAATTTAAAGAACAAACATCTATCTCTCTCTCTCTCTTTTTTTCCTTTGTCTTCTACTTATTATTCTTTTTTAGGCTTTGCATAATACTGCTTATTCCCAAAAAGGGTAGTTTGATCGCTATGGTCAGATGGATGGATGGCTTCTATAATACAAGCATACATTCAGGCAGAGAAAAGTCTAAAATGAAACCCACAATTGGCTAATTCATATTTCTTTATGCCTTCCCTTGCCTTTTTATCTGCAAAAATTTCTTGTCTCTTCCCAGCTTGCCTTGAAGAATACTGCAGTTTGCTTTGAAGATATATAAAGAAGACAAATAGCTTTTCTTTCAAACTGCCTAGCCCTTTTTTTCTCAGCAAGTCATTATAAAATCTTTGAAGCAACATATTTTAGTCCACTATTGGAACCCAACTATAAAAGTCCAAATGAGCATTGCTCCTTTTAAGCAGAGCGGTTTTGGCAAAACATACCACATGTAAAGAATATGATTGTGCTTCTTTGATCATTACATAAGTTGTAAAACAAAATTGCGCATAATGCAAGCATCTATACCCCCATTATAATAACAGCATGTTCTTTTGAGCTTGATGAAGGGAAGAGTGGCTGCCCAGCATTCCCATATCTGTTACCATTCTGCCTGGATTTGGTGAAAATCTACTAATATCTGAATTCCTCATAGTTGTTATCCATTTATTTGTCAGAAAGTTTGGGCAGTGGTCTGTGGAATTTGGAGCATATCTAGTCATACAATAGCTTCTTAGTGCATCAGGAAGAGACATAAATTGGTGCAGCAAAAGGAAGAATTTGGATCCAGAACTCCCAAGATCTTTTTAGAAAATTACTGCAGCACTGAGAGGCGTAATTCCACAACATACGTATCCAGCTGCCTCCTGTTTTCAGACAGAGTTGTTTATTTAGCGTAGGAGTTGCAAGCTACAGATGATACCCGCTTAGGTATCCCAGGATCACACTGCTAAAATTCAGCAGCAAAATTCCAACTTTCAACAATATTTTGTTATTGGAGTATTATGAAGTATGGATGGAAAGCGTCAGGCCTTTAAACAGCAAATATCAGTGATATGACTTGGGCTATGTAACCTTTTTCAAGATTTAAAGGTGGGATGAGAGCAAAGAAGCCTCTGACTTCCTTCCCCAACTTTACAATCTCCACAAAAAACATTTACACTCATTCTTTTAGGGTTCATCCTTGTGGTGTCTTCAACATGCTGTAAAACCGGATATTTGAGTTATTCATCTTTGATCTAATACGCAGGTACTTTTTTGACTGGCTGCAGTTCTCAAGCTTTCAAGAAGAGAACTATCCTAACCCTGCAATTTAGTGTCCTTTTAATTGGACACTTTTAATTTAATTGGAAATTAGTTGGAATTTAACCATTCTGCATAGATGCGTGTTATGGTGGGAGGGCTTAATTTGGGATTACAGATCCTACAGGCTAGATTTTAGTTTTCTCAGAATCCAGTAATGTTTGATGCTTTTTGGGGTGCTTTGAATGGCAGTTGTTAATTTACAGAACAAAATAAGTGTGGAAATGGTTACGTTTATGACATTCCGCAAAACTAAATGTAAATAGGGGAAAGAGAAAGCTGTCAATTTTCAAGAGAGCTTGCAACAATATTGTCCCTGTTCATAAATTTGCTCAAAAGGAAGGAAATAAAATAAAGGAAGAAACTGCATTACTCATATTACTTATGGAACTGATTTTGATTTTTACTTCATTATGTAAGCAGGCTGCCAATATATACAGTAGGTTATTAACAATTATTGTGGCTCCTACATTTCTGTGGCATGGATGTCCTTAGTTCAAGAATAGTTGTGGCAGAAATTGTGGACTTGGCTATCCTTTTCTTGCCAGGCAATGTGTCCTTGAGGATCCAGAAAAAAAACCCTGTGGTTTTTAGCATGAGCGGGTATGTTAACCTTAAGTCAGTTAACCTTTCTGAACTCAGAGAATTATTGGCTTTTCTTTTTGGTCATTGTCTTGAAATTAAAGTGCTGTGTCAGCATTCCAAGTAATGTATCCATAGAAAGCAAAACTCTGAGGCAGGCAAGTTCCTCAAAGAACAGTTTATTGGCTATATCATATTGGCACAACTGGTGAAAGCCAACTCTGAAATTTCTCTCGGATTTCACCTGATTAAAAGTAAATGTTTTCCCTTTCCCCTCTCAAGTCATTGGTCATGCTGTCCAATATGAGTGCTGGCCAGTTGCTTGGTTACCAGCTCCGCCTCTGGCTAGCTACCTGTGCAAATGTCCTTGGTTCCCACAGGAAAACTTTATTATTTTGACTACAAACCCCACCTAACTATTTCCCCTGTCCCGCCATTGTGTGGCAACCCTGGAGCCTTCAAGGTGGCTTCAGCCAGGCTCACTTCAGGGTTGGCAAACTGTTGATGTTTTATCATGCAGAAAAACTGTTTTCATATCATTTCTGATGCTAAGTACAATATGGCTTCAACCTTGACTGCACTTCGATTTAGCATGTGTGACTTATGAATGACCTGAGACTGCAATAATAAAATGAAATGAATTCTTTAAAAAACCCCGATCATAATTATGGTTTACATAAAATAAGTGTACACTGTTTAGAAAATCACAGTGTGACAACGTTTTAGAGCAAATGGAGGTTACAAATTCAAAGGCAGAGAAATCCAAATTGGCTCTGATGAGGGCAGCTTGATTAACTGTTGAAGTAAATTTAACTTTTAGAAGATCCAGATCACAGCATACTTGATATAGAGGATCTAGAAAGTTTTTGAAGGGCTGATAGAAATAGGATAACAAACCAATAACAACTGGCTAACTTCATTCATTTCATTCAGTTTCATTTCATTCATTCAGCCATGAGAAGTAACAGATCACCAATCTTATTCAGATTCAAGTACAAGCAGGAGGAGTAGAATCTTTGTCTAGCATTCTACAAAAAATTAATAGTTGTCATCCTCTATCACAATATTTTGAAGAGGTAGTGACTTTAAACACACACACACACACTTGAAGCAAAATGGCCTTGGTCTGCAGTCTGACATGATCTGCCAACAAGATACTGCTGAACAGGGTCTATGACAACTTGCTGTAGCCAATTCCCCATGGCGAAACTCACCATGGGACAACTTGTCACGGGACAAGAGTTACACTAATATTGAAGAAATAGTGGATTAGAATAATTAAAGATAAGATGCCAAAGGAGGGACAAAATGAAATGTGAATGACAAAAACTAATTTTTTTTTAACATTTTAAATAATTAAATTGAATGGTTGAATTGCCCTACAGCAAATTGTCCCATGGCATGAGTTGACTGGTGAGTAGGCCGTGGTGAGTTGGCTGTGGCAAGTTGTCCCATTCTGTGCTGAACAAGCCCCATGTCTCCCTGGGACAATCTGGATTAAACATCATGCTTGTTTTTTGTATAATCGATCCATGGATTTAGCTATCAGTCTGTACTCTAAGGCAATTGGAAAACGTTTAACAAGTACAAGAATGCAAAAAGATGATGATATGTGTGAATGGTTTTCCTTAAATTGATGCCCTCCAAATGAGTTGGAAGGTGAGTTCCATTAACCTTAAATAACATGGATTTTCTAATGCAAAAAATGCAAGAGAAAAGGAAGAGAAGAAGCATCATGCCCTTTGGCTGAAGAATAGGTGTTTCTCCTCCAATTATATTTAGGAATATATTTTATGATAGTAGATGTTGCTTTATCTTGGTGCCTTTGCTGCTTTGGAGATACCTAGTTTGTTATGAATCCCCACTTGAAATCAGTTGGTTAATGGTTAACATATCCTTATATGTCAAAGTATTTCAAAGATGAACTGTAATGAAATATTAACAATCCCATAATCACAAAAGTTAGTGATCAGAAACAAGAGACAAGACATAATGACAATACATTGAAAGAGAACAATAATTATCATGATGTTTAGTTAATCTGCTAATAAGAAGAAAAAAGAAAACAAAGAAACTCCTACTGATTGGGCAGCAAAATTCAGAGCTGCCATATGGAGTTAGTTTTTTTGCATATTTTGTTGCTTTTAGTGATTTTTGCAGGCTGAATATAGACCTGGAACACCCATGTAGGATTTTGCTGAACCTGTTCCCCAAATGCATGCTCAGCTTTTATCTGATTAAATTGTCTTGACAACTATACTCAGCGATCAACAGTGGGCAAATCACCAGCTGATATGATGATGCTCAATTATATATAATCTCATCTGACTAGAATGAATTACTATTCTTCCACCCCCGATCCATCCTAACCCCCTCCCCTCCTTATATACTGATTTCCATACCTGCTAGGTTTTTTTCCTCTCCATAATTTATCCAGTTTCATTTTGCCTTTATCCTAGGTGACTTTGATACCTGCTATCAATCCAGAATCAGATGAGTCTTCATTGCACAAGGGCATCATGGACCATATTCAGAGATGCTTCTGCTAAATCTCACAGCAGTCCATTCTCACATAAAATTAGAGTGGTTGAGTTCCCAGTCACATTTCTATTAAGAGGGCACTGGTGTATGTGAATAGACCAGACTGCAGAGAAATTGTTCCCTGGCTGCTGTTTTGTAACATCTCCCGATCAAGACTGATCTATTTACATAATGCTGTTAAGCAAGTCATTTCCACAATTCCCATTAATCCTAGTCCTCTGCTCTAAACCCTCGGACCATGGCCCAGAACTGATCTGCAGCCTGTTGGGAACAGGCTCTGTAAGTGGTAGATGTGCATACAAGTGTGTAAAGCTCCATTTGTGGGCACATGCACGAAACCATCCCCTCTCCCACTGCCTCTACCATTGCTGCTGCCAGTCCAAAGAACTGGAAAGGTTGGGACCACTGCTCTAAAATGGTCAGGAATCATCTCTGTAATGTCTGGGCTGCAAAATTCTGCATGGCCGTGAGAGGGCAGCAAAGAGACACAGAACTCTGCATCTTTTCTGCCTTGTCATGGTCATCCAGAGTATTGCAACCCTGAGGATCTGTAGCAGGGATCTTTGAAGTTGTGAGCCAAAACTTCAAGAGAAATCCAGTTTGAGAAAGGCTGTTATAGGCATTTTTAAACATCTCCTCTGAGCAATTGTGTGGTAGAAACTGGAACACGGCATAATTTCCTGAAACTAGACATAGTCCAATTGGCAATACCAGACGAAGCATTTAAACATACTTTTGCTTGCAATCTCACTCCTTGTCTTGCTTTTCTTGTAGGATTTTCATCTTTAGTGTTGCTTCATTACCCTCCTCTTACACCCTCCATCTGTTTCATTGTTGGCAATTGTGTAGTACAATCAACATCTTAATTTACATCCCAGTGATAAATCTAATTGCTTTTTTGTCCCAGAGTGGGGGGGGGAGGTTCAAATCATTCCATTTGAAAGAAATGGAATGAAATCCTAAAACTGTCCTAGAAGGGTTGGATCTTCAGAAAATGCAAGCCCATGTTCTGTGTTGATTGAGTGGAAAACAACTAAGGACTTATGGATAATGGACTGTCCATAGAGAAAAAGCAGATTTGCACTGGATGATTTGCTTATACTGTTTTTGTTTTTGCAGTCAGAGCAGAGGACTGAAGTGGCTGGGAGGCATTCTCCCTTCCTCTCAAGGAAGCATTGGTGGAGTATATGATCAAGGTGGAGTATTTGCGGGGACGCTCCTGTGTTTCTGAATTTATCAACAGTAGGGTTTATTAATATCTGCTTTTATCAAATTGTGTCCACTGTATGAAAAACAGCCAGGAGCATTCTCACCCTACAAAATAATCTACAGAATTTCAAGTAAATTCATAGATTAAATGAAATTACTCAGCTAAGGTGCGGGTTCTTAGCCGACTCTTGCCGATCAGGAAAAAAAAAGGTAAGCAGAGTTAGACCTACTAGTAATTAGGTCAATCCTAAATGGTAAACCGGGCTAAGAAACCAAAGCCATATAGAGCAGTGTTTCTCAACCCTGGCGACATTAAGCCAGTTTCCAAGAACCAGAATTTCATGGGACTGCAGAGACAGCTACACCTATCGGAGTTCTGGAACTATACAGTAAGTATTTGGGAAGGGGGGGGTTCATCATAACACTAAGTGATTGGTCATTAAGTGAGGACAATCTGTATTTGAACGGGAAGCTACCAAGAAATTCAAGGGTTGGCAGAATAGCTTGGGGAGAAGATCCCAGAAAAGGATAATAGCAAGCCATTTCGACAGTCTTACGTCAAAACATTACATGGCCGCATAGGCATCTGTTCTCAGCCATAATGGCAAACTACAACATGCACCATGACATTGTACACAAGGGCGTAGCAGAGTTGGTGTTATGATGTCACAACACACATTTTGTTATTTGCTTTCCTTTAACATCTATATGTTTAGATATGTTCCTATTATCCCAAACTGAGCACAACTCTTAGATATCATCATCATACAAGAATTAAATTTGAGTTGAGTTTTAGGAATAAGTCATATTAAAAATGGGGTGTGTGCATGTGTTTGTGTGTGTTGCAAATAAGATTATTGCTGCCTCTGGACAAGAGATATTGTGTGCATGCACCACACGCATGCCCTGACCGCTATCTGTTCTTTCTTGTCCACATATTTGAGGGATGTATGAATATTGTAATTCCACAGAACAGGACAATGGGTTGAATATATGAATATTAATAACTTAAAATGTTCCTAGTTATCTGTAATCCCATTTACCAACCCTTTGAAGTTACTTGTGACTAATGCTAACATAAAAGTGTCTGAGGAAACCATCATTACCCACTAATTGTGTCTATCTGGGTTTTTCAATTCTCTCCTTCACATGGCACAATTAGTAAAGCTGCTTGTGTTATAGAAATTTTAGTTTAACCCGAGAAGGCAGAAGTGCTGGCTGGGAATTTAAAGTTGAAATTCTTACATCTTAAAAGTTGCCAAAGTTGAGAAATGCTGATCTAGATTGAAAGATGGCCAAGCTTATTCAGACTAGTACATTTCACTGACAGGAATCATGTTATAATTGCATTTTTATAGCCCAAGCATTTTACAAAGGCAGGAGTTTGATAGAAACTGCTATTAAATAAATGGTTTGGATATTAAATGCTACATAGAGTTGTCCATATCTCACTTTAAGCACATTTTAAAATTTTATTTCCATCTTGAATCTCTAGGGTAAAGTTCAGATAAGATTCACCACTTCTGCTTTGCAGGAACATTTTTGATCCCTAACCCAGCTCTGTCAAGCAATGAGAGCTGAGCGAGTCACTCAATGAATATTCATGGTTGAGAGGAGCTGAACATGGGCCTCCCCAAGACCTTCATTACTACACATCGTTGGCTGTGACATCTAGTCATAAACTAAACTTCTGCTAGTTGCCCTCCATCAACCAGTGTTCTACGATCCTTAAATTGTACAATAGTTGCTTTCTTCTAGCTCTCTAACTGAAGATGTGTGCATTTGTATGCATAAACAGTTGAGGTATTCTGCTCTGGAAATACTTTTTTCTGTCTTATCTTGCCTCCAGACACTACATGATGATGATGTGAGGGGGAGAAGCTGCTGAAATGAGGAGTTTTGTGTTAACAAACCCATAGCTCCAATGGCTTCTGCTGCTTTTCTGTGGGACCACCTTCTTCAAGTCCCTGATCTCTCTCAGCCCTCTCTCAGCTCTGAAGAAGACTCAGATCCTTCTGTGCTCCCCCAGAGGGTCTTCCTGTCACTTGGTTGATCTACAGAGTATAAAGATTGGATCTCTGGACTGAAAGAAAGTATAACAGAATAACAGAGTTGTGAGGGACCTTGGAGGTCTTCTAATCCATCCCACTGCTCGAGTAGGAAACTCTATACCATTTCAGACAAATGGTTGTCCAATCTCTTCTTAAAAACTTCCAGTGTTGGAGCATTCACAACTTCTGGAGGCAAGTTGTTCCACTGATTAATTGTTTTCACTGTCAGGAAATTTCTCCTAAGTTCTAGGTTGCTTCTCTCCTTGATTAGCTTCCATCCATTGCTTCTTGTCCTGCCTTCAGGTGCTTTGGAGAATAGGTTAACCCTCTCTTCTTTGCCGCAGCCCTTCAGAGTAATTAGAATAGCATTTTTTATTGGACTTCAGCACAAAGCAGAAAAGGACATATCAGACCCCTGTCATCAACAAGAGCCCAGTGGAGAGAGTGGACTGCTTCAAATACCTCAGCGTCCACATCTCGCAGAACCTAACATGGACCCGACACATCAACAACATGGTGAGAAAGACCCAGCAATGTCTATACCATCTCAGATGACTGAGAGACTTCAGACTGCCCCAAAAGTGCTCAGGAACTTCTACTCCTGCACAGTAGAAAGCATCCTGATGGGAAACATCACTACCTGGTTTGGAAACAG
>JAEANM010005920.1:2551-19084 GCA_017656035.1 Myanophis thanlyinensis
TGTGCGCGCACACACACACACACACTGTTTAATAATAGCCATTGTTACACACAATAACCTTGAAAGTCTGGAAGAAAGGGCATTGCTGTGCTATAATGAGTGTTTGGTGCTGTAGCAGGTGGGAAAGGCTTTTGGGATCTGGGCAGATTAGGTGGAAAGAGGGCTCTAGCAGATGTTGAAGCTGGATGATGTATTGCTGTTCACTCTGGGATTCAGACAATACCAGCTCAAATGTAGAACAAGGAAAAGAGCAAAAAAAATGGATTCCTCTTATTCAAAATGTGGCAGATACCACATCTACTTGAAATAAAATGTTTTGTAGAAGCAGAGGAGGGGAGGAAGGACTTATCCTTGAAGTTCATTTCTATAATTATTGGCAGATGCACTGGTTTTTTTTAAATTAATGGTTAATGCTGGTACGTTTGTTTGTTGCCCTTAATATTGCTGCATATCTTTACTGTTACAGCTGAATTGCCTTTAGAAAGGTGAGGTAGGTAGGTAGATATGTATAGTAGGTAGGGTGTTTATTATTTGTATAGTGGGTTTTTATTTTTATAAGCCACCAGAGTCACTGAGAATGAGTAGGCAGCCATACAATTTTTCTTAAATAAATAAATAAATAAACAGAGGACATTTCTTTTTTTTTTTTCAATTTTCATTTTTAGAAAAGTTTCCACCTCTTTTCCAAGGATTATACAAATCTCATTGCTCTCTCCTAAAATTATTTTTATGGTTTATTATGGTTGGTTTATGATAGTTTGCTAACCCCAAGCATAGCATCTGAATGTTATCAATAGATTAGGTACCTAATTCTCAAAAGATTAAAGAACAAGAATTTTAACAGAAGCTCTGACTTATTTAATATTTTTCTAAGAAATGTAGGCACTATCAATAGTTACTACCATCTAGCTACTATCACCAGTTTAAGTAATTCAGATAATTATTGATTGTTTTTTGTTAATAACTGAAAATAGACATTAGATGGTTGTATCAAATGGGCATCTGATGAACAGGCTTGAAATATGCAAAAAGTGTCAAATTATAAAAAAGAAATGTTTCACTCAATCTGTGTTAGAATAAGATGCCTTAAATACTCAATCGAGTAGAGAGTAAAGACAAACATATTAATAAGTTACATGTCATTATGTCTAATAAGTTATATGTATACAAATCAACCTACATTTTAACCTGTCACCAGGATCACACCATTGCTGAAGGAAAAGTAAAAGTTCAATTCTGATATCCTTCTACTCACCCCATCTTCAGGCCTAGATTTTGAAGAAACTCAGGTTTGAAATTATGAAACACACATACAGCGACACACTCCCCTTTGTCTCCCTTACCCCACACAGATACAAAGCAGCTCCTCTCAAATGGATTGGATATTCAGATTTGAAAGGAGACATGAGAATCTAAGAAGAATCTTGCTGAAATGGCAAAAGTTGATTGATTCTGTGACAGCCAGCCAGATGTCTCTGAAAAACCTACTACTGTAATGTGAACAAAGGCTCTCTTATTGTTTTCCTAGTATCAAGTATTGAAAAGCATGCTGTCTTTGAACATATTGCTGTTTACTATGACTAATCACTATTAATAGACTTATCCTTGATGAATCTTTTTAAACTCCCCTGGAAGCCCTATCAGAGGTAGTTTATTATCCCCTGAAGCAACCTATAGTTACAGTGTCCTGAAGCTGCTTCCTTAATTTTCTGGCACTGGACTCAATAGAGTAAAAGACAGAAAACTTTTTTAAAAAGAGAGACCTTCCAATCTGTGTTTTTGACCCATCAATCTGGAAGAACTTTGGATGTTACAGTTGCTATGGCACAGGATGTATACATACCTTCATGCACCAGAATTTGACTTGTAATGGTTGTGCAAAAAACTATAAAGGATTATGAAACTCAGGCCTGTAGTCATAGCAGTCTGCATTTGCACTCACAAGCAAAACCAAAATAGAAGAATGTTCACAGTTTTTAACAACATACAGCCTTAGCTGACTACATTTTTATGAATAATCAGAAGAGAGCAATTTCAGAAGGGAACTGCTAACTCAGAGCACTAATCGATGTGGCATAAAATGCCATCTTTGAGGATTTGGGGGCATAAGAAGCTTTGCACAAAGCATTTCTGGGCCCTTTTTAAGCCACAGTAACATATTGGGCATGTTCCGTGTCCTTAGATGGCCACATTAAGCAAGTTAATGTGCTCTGCCCTTAAAACTCATAGAACTGATCCTTCTGCTTTAATCTCTGCCCTCAGTTATCTGTAGCACTTCATCAAACTACCTCCCATGCTCTCTTCTTCTCTGTTCTCAGTCAACATGGATTAGAAAAACTTCAGGGAGACCCATCAGAACAAGTCAAGTAAGCACAACCAATTTCCAAGATGAATTTCTGTAAATAAATGCAGTTTCTTCACTGCACATTTTATACAACTGCATACTATAAATATAAGGTGAAAACAGGATACAGCTTCTAAATTGAACCATAAATTGTGCTTTCAATAAAAAAATCAAGTCCTAACTTCAGCAATTCTCACTCTTAATTGTAAGATTTAGATTAATAAATCTGAAGTAAAACTTTAGTAGAATAAATATAAAATGAATACATGACTTTGCCTATTCTACTTGTATAACAATATGATGCTTCATTAGTTCAAATTTCAAGCAGATGCATTGTAATGATTAAAATCATGTCATATAAATGTTTTGTTTTGTTTGTATCTTGTATTTTCTTTTTATGTAGAGTTGTCTCCAAAACCACTGTGATGCATTGGCATGTCTTTATCATATCGCTTATGTAGGTCCTACTTGATAACATGTATCAACACTCATTATCTCTCAAATGGGTACATCATGCTATTTATTTAAGCTCTTGGAACATGAGTAGGGAGGAAGGAAGTTATCTAAAATTTGGTTCTGCAGTAGAACCAATATTTTTTTCAGGTTTCCAGAGAAGTCATAAAAATGTGCAGACATAAGTATCTGAGAGAAATTGTATTATGATCAGAGTTAATAAGAGTAAAAATGATTCAGAGAGGGAAATAGCTAATCAACAGGATGAGTTTTGATTAACATGAGTTTTAGAAAAATGTTCCAGTCTCTCATAACTTGAAGAGCCAATAGAGGTTAGATTATAGCACAGATCAATTTAGAGTTATGAGATCTGTACCTATCCTTTTGGTTTTCTGTAGAGACCTGAAAACCTGGTCCCCCCAGCTGGCTTGGGACCCCAATGGAAGTGCACCATTCTGGAGGTGCCTATGGATTAGGAAAGACCCCACCATTCTCAGTGTACCACATGTTCCCCACGTTCCCATCTTTTAACAGTATTTATTGCTTTTTTTTCTTTATTATTTTAATGTGTACTAATTTTATCATTGTAAGCCACCCAGAGTCATCTCTGGATAAGACAGGGAGCACATAAATTTAGTAAATAAACAAAAATATATAAATAAAGCAGAGTTGAATGAGACAGTGGAGTTGATATAGAAAGAATGAAATGTTAAGTAGAAAACATAAAAAAATGTAAGAATAAATTAATGGGCTCAGGGACTACTTCAGCTTTCGTAATTGTTGTTCATGCTAGCTTTGTCGTATTTTAGCAAAATTTGTGATCCCAAATTGGTAAAGGCAATTAGAATTCAGTTTAAAGTTATTGTTGTTTATTTGCATTCTATGCTCTGTCTTCAGGAATCTATCCATTTCAGATTTTTTTCTGATATTTATTTTTTATTTCCATTTTAAACTATTTTATTCAATTCAATTCAATCCTTTATTGTCAATGCACATGTGTGCAGCGAAATTGAATGTATTAAATTCAATAGTATTTTGAGGTTTTAATTGGTTTTTAACAAAAATCATTTATGTCCATGCCCTTCATTTCATTTAGATAGTTTGCAAGCAAATTGTAACCAATAAATTCTTTCTATTGTACTACTAATGACCACATTTGTATGCCCCTTTCCTCAAACATACATATTTATGTAGATATATCCACAACATTTTTTTAAAAAATGTTTTAACCTGAGGTTCTAACCAACCATATTGGAGCAGTCTTGGTTTGGCAGAAATTAAACTTCAAGATAGTTTGGTTTGTTGTGGCTTTCAAATGAAAGATAATCCTGATAAGGTGAATTGGGCAAGGCTGCTGTGCATTGTCCTTTCTCTGCCCACAGCAGTTCTAACTCTCACTAGCATCATCAATGTTGATTGCCAAACATTTCCTGTCTTTTTTCCTTCTTTTTTTCCCATCCATAATGATTTATTCCACTCTTCACCTATCTCAATATTCCCATAAACTATACTGGATCTTAAGCAAAAGATAAAAAAAGCACTCCCAATTTTTCCAGAGCCTTCCCTCCTTTCATGATTGCCACTGATGGAACCCCAAAATAATATATCCCAGTATTCTATTTTCTGACCTTAACACCTTCTCTTCTGTCCCCTCTGTTATATAAGTCACTTCTATCAATTTTCCCCATTTCCCTTTAAATAACTTTTTTTACCTTGGGGCAATCATAATCTGTTTGCCTAGAATGAAACAGATCTGTTTCAGTTTATGTTCATTCCAAACTATTTTTCATTTCAGTCATAAAAGACTGGAAACTAGCTGTCCTGTATACCGAAAGGTTTGTCCATAAAACATTTTTTATATTGCTATTTTGGGAGTGTGTTCTTTATTTAAAAGACTAGATAGAAAAAGAGAAGAAAGGTTTGAAAAGATAACTATATTTTGGCTCATATTCTAGTTCAAAAAATTAGAACCAGTCCATGCACAGAGCAGACATTCAGCTCTATGGAACGGGATTTTCATTCAGACAGAAAAACTCTGCTTTCCTAGATCTACTTCAGATTCTTAACCACCCAGAAAAGCAGTTGGTTACATAGGGGCATGAGAAATAAAACCAATTCTGTTGTAAGTTGACAGACATAACTAAATGCAACCAAATAACTTGATGTGATGCAACAGTTTGGATATTGGTCAGAAGATAAGAGTGAGAGAGAACTGGAAAGGAAGGAAGAAAAGACAAGTAAGGCAAGGTAAAAGTTCCCCTCACACATACATGCTAGTCGTTCCCTACTCTAGGGGGCGGTGCTCATCTCCATTTCTAATCTGAAGAGCTATCTCTGTCTGATGATGATTCCGTGGTCATTTGGCTGACATGACTAAATGCCAAAGGTGCACAGACCGCTGTTACCTTCCCACCAAGGTGGTTTCTATTTTTCTACTTGCATTTTTACATACTTTCGAACTGCTAGGTTGGCAGAAGCTGGGGCAAGTAATAGGAGCCCACTGCATTATGTGGCTCTAGGGATTCGAACCGCTGAACTGCGGACCTTTCTGATCAACAAGCTCAGCATCTTAGCCACTGACCTACCATGTCCCTGGTATATTGTACTCAATGTTGCATTGCTTTATGGAGACAATTAGTATTTTTAACAGACTTTTTTAAAAAAAAAAGACAATATGTTACAGTTTTTAATACTGATCCTAGGATTCTGTCACTTCTCAAGCCTTACCAAAAATTCTATCTGGCAGTTGCAAGTCTCAGATACACTGAATTAATGAGATTCCATTTAACCAATGCTAAAACATCACCAGCAAATATAATGTTGTCCAGTCTCCTATTAACCTTTCCAGATATGTCATGGCTGTCTTATCCAGAACACTGAAAAGGAATCCATTCCCTATTGATTTTTGAGGTATTTCAGTTTTATTTTAGAAAAGCAGATGAATTTAGCAATAAAGAATGTAATGATGTAGGCTGTACTTTCAAACATTGCATATCAAATGTTGTATATGATGCGAAGAACAAGGCCGATTAAGCCCCTTGAAAGAAAATTACCCATCATGCCACAGAGCGGACAAAACAGCTGTAGTTAAATTCCACAGGGACTCTGTTACCATGGGGAAATGATGTTAGTTCAAGTTAATGGAAGCCATATTATAGCAGTAAATTATTTTACTGCTAGACTAAGAAGGCCACGGTCAAACAATTGCTTTTCAAATCTACTGAGACCACATTAATAAAGCCATTATCTGAGTACAACAATTTCAAATATGCTCTACAGGGATTCAAATTTAATGATTTCAGCATATACTGAAGGCCCACTTACAACATTATTCTGAACATCATGGTTAAAAAAAAGTATCCGGTTAAGGTCCCATTGCTAGGTCTTCCCTATTGATTATTCCTCTACTTCTGGCTGTTAGGACTAGAAGATACAGACCAATGACTCCTTTCCAAACTATTGATATCTAAGTAAGTGAAACAGGCTACAGTCTTATTACATACATTTGGAAAGGTATCCATTTTTTGCAGCTAAATCATCTACAGAATCTGAATAGAGCTTTAAAAATGTATAGAAATTATTTGGACATGAAACTAGACTTTTGAAAAGGGGAGACTTGCTATTCAACTAAACATATGAGGCCTGTTTGAAAGAATGGTTGCCTGTCAAATCCACATTGGTTATAGTTTAAACAAAGATGTTTGTTTACCTGAACAAACAAAATTTGATACCAACATAACTGTCACCATTCAAAAGCCTCTTTCAGGAAATATGGGCACCTCCACTACCTTGTCTGCAAGGTTGTCCTTTCTTTTTCTCATGGGGTTCAAATATAGAAGATTACATAAAAAGTTGATATCGTATGTACTCGTTTCACCATTCTACCCAGACAGCTGTTACAATGTGCAAGGAAGTAAGACTTAGGACAGTAACCTGGAGTAATTTCGTAATATGTCTGCTTGGTATTCATAAAGAATACTTGTTTTAAAAACAGTAGACTTCCATGGATATATCAGGATAATCTTTTCTTTAGATCTGATATTTTCCAGGACACCTTCTGGAAAAACATAAGGAGATTAGTTTCTACTGAAATGGTTGCAGCTTTATGACATTGAAATAACCATTAGCTGCTACCTCTTCTTATTCAACAAAAGTGGATGGGAAGGGGAAATGAGGAAGGAGAGTCACTCAGACCTTTCCATCTTCTGAGATCTCATGTTGCAAAATGTGATTAGAGAACTCAGATTAGAGATCTCAGGTTCTGTGAGTAGCAATTTGACAACTGAAAAAGTGGGGGGGGGTGTAGAAGGGGAAATAGGGACAGCTACCCATGGAGGAAAACATCATGGGAATGCTGAGACAAGGTGCTAATTTGGAAGCAGGATAAAGACCGTGTGCAAGATCCCATTGTTTAAAATCTATCAAACTGTAATGCCAATGACTGATATGAAATACTGCATTATTATTATGAAGAAGAATAAATTAAAGAATAAATACAAAAATTTCATATATGCCAGCCCTGAGAATTTCTCTAGTTCATAATTATCTAATACAAACTAAGCATTTTGACCCTGAGAATATTTTTCTTAGCTTGAAATTGAATGAACAACATCTACACATATGCCAATCACCAAGGAATGTTAGAATATTTAATTTCTTTGATGAATTTTCTCTTGATTTTAAATTATAAAATCAATCATTTCCATTACCTTTACTGGGTTATATTATTTTGTTATTCTGTTTTTTTAATGAATGCAACTTATAAATGTTAAAGTAAGCACTGTGTCCTCTTTTACTTCACTTGGCATATAGACATGGCATGATTCACTGAGAGAAGGTGATAATAGTAAAAAGTATCTGACTGCATCTCATAAAGAACTATATACTATACTATCATCATTGGCATTACAGACACACAAGGCAATGCACACAGAGAGGTCCCTTCTCTTATTTATTCCTAAACAACACTAGGAGGTAACATAGAATAAGAGAGAGTGACTTCTTGTGATTTTTTATGTTTCCAAAGTCCTATATCCAAAACTTTACGCTGCATACATAGCGCTTTGTATGAGTGCATTGAAGAGACATAGTTCTGGTAAGCAAGAAATCTGGGGATACAAAAAGAAAAGAGAAAGAGAGAGAAGGTGGATAAGAAAAATACTAACTTTGCAGCTGAGTACAAACAATTGGGCACAAGAAAATATTCAGTGCTACCCTTAGGATATAAATAGACTTAGAACTACAGTCGGGAGGGGGGGGGGAAGTCAAGTCCTTATTTTGAGAACTCTACAGGTTCAACTTTATACTGTACATATTTTCTTAATACTAAAATTCATTGAACTCAGTGGCATTTTGGACTATAATATTCATAGGATTCAAAGGATATTCATAGAAAAGCAATAGTTGGAATGCAGTACTGCAGGTTACTTTTGCTGACTGCCAGCTGCCTGCAATTTGGCAGTTCAAATCTCACCATGCTCAAGGTTGACTCTGCCTTCCATCCTTCTGAGGCCGGTAAAATGAGTACCCAGATTGTTTGGGGCAATACTCTGACTCTGTAGAGGGCTGTGAAGAGGGCTGTAAAGCACTGTGAAGTGGTATATAAGTTTAAGTGCTATTGTACCGACATTGTAGAATATTCTACTTAAGTCCATGGTAAGTGTACAAGACTCCTGCTTGGTTTCATCCATTTAGGAATCCTTAAAAATATCATCAACACACCCAGATTCACAAAGTATTATCAGCAATGCCATAAAGACTGGAAGAATACTGTTTTAATGCTATGCTTGAGATTAAAATCCAATTTCTATCCTACACTTAATTGCTGTTAATTAATCAAACATACTATTCAATTATTGCTTTCAGCCTTCTGCAGATCAGCCATAGCCTCTAATTGAGAGCCTTCTCTTTTAAATCCTTAATGATGTTTTAATGTATTTGTAGAGTTCAGCTATATCAGTGTTACTAGAAGAGTTTGTTTCTTTTGAAGAAGAATATTTTTCCAAATCAGCATTTTCCTGCTGATTTGCCAGCTGTTTCAATAAATACCCATCTTCAAGCTTCAAACAACTGCTTTGGAAGCTTACCTGAGTCTGTATGTTACCCCAAACTTCTGGATTGTCTTGTCAGGACTCTGAAGAATTGAAAGAAGAAATTTCATGACTTGCACAACCTTTCTGCTGTCTTAAGGCGAGGAGACAAAAATCTGCACTTTTAAGCATGGAAGAAAAATCAAACCTATGATTTTGCCGGATTTTTTTAAATTTCTCTTAATACCAGGAAAATAATTGTTTGGTACCTTTCATTTCAAAGATGACTTGGCTTCCCCATATCCTATCCAAATATGAAAGATACCTTTCTTTATTCAGCTGAACGCAGGTGATAACTTCACGGAGGCAAAAGTCAAACATTTGTTGATGATTAAAAAAAAAGGAGAAGCTGTTTATGCAAAATGGTCCCCGGCAAAATAAAACATGAAATAGCTATAACCTTGTAAGAGGTAAAGCACAGCAGGAAACATCTCTTTCAGCTTTACATTTTAATCAAACTCTGTACTTGATTACAGACTGAGTATCTTCATTAAAAAAAAATCCAAAGATGTTACAAATTAAGCCTGTAAGTTAAAGTCAGATGACAATTGTAGTAAATGCAGGAATGCTAGGGAGTCTGGTTTATCAAAGATACGGGAATCTTCCATTCAATTCATAATGTAAAAGAACTTGGCTAATTCTTTCTGGCTGAACAAAGTTATGAACTGAAAGGCAGTTAGACTTTGATATTTCTACAATTTCAATTTTTCAGTTCACTTCTTCAATTAAAAGGAATATTCAGATGGGAGAAGCATGTATATATTAGTTAAAAAGGGAAAACAACCATATTAGAGGAAATACGTTTACAAACATTGATTTAGGAGAATTGCTTGCAAAAATAAAGAACAAGTATGGTATAGTCATTAAGGCACAGAGACTAGAAAGCAAGAGGCTATGAATGTTCAAGTCCTATCTTAGTTATCTGGGTAACCTTGGCCCAATCACTCTCTTTCATCCCAACATGTCATAGGGTCATTGTTGTGAGGAAAATAGGAGGAAAGTGTATTGGACCAAAGATATTATAGTAGATAATTACAATGATTAAGGAACAGAACAAAATTAACTTAAGGCTAAAAATATTAATAAAAGTAATGAGAATAAATTTTTTGCAAGTTTTTAGAATCTAAAGGTCTTTGGAATAAAATAAAATGATCATACAATATCCAATATTATGGTATTTATTAAAAAAGAACATTTATCAATCTAGAAAGTATGTCTTCAATCAGCTCCTTCTCTTATGACTGATTACTCTTGCAAAATACATTTATAAAGGTGGTTATTCTGGAACGATGCTTAAAAGCTCCCTAAAAATGATCAAAATGAGAAGTTATCTGGGTAGAAATTTATGTCATATTCAGAAACACATAATCTTTTTTAATCTTTGAAGGGTGAATCCCAATCCTGATTTACTGCCTCTTAGGAACAGAAGTTGTTGAAATTGGAAACCATGATCATTTTGGTGAAGCTAAACGTTCCTGAGTACACATTCAATTGATCTCATAAAACAATTTTTATATAACTTAATATATTCTGTGTTATATAACAGTTAAGCTTTTGACACTGGAAATCTAAGTTGGTTTATATTCCATGAAAGCTGAGTGGGTGGCTTTGGGACAGTTACATTTTTTTCTGAATTGAACTTACCTCCTAGGATCATTGCTGTGTACAAAAAAAGGAGGAAAAATAGAAGCAGCAAACAACCTTTGAAATTATATTGTAGGCCTTCTTGAACTCCTAACTGAAAGGTGGGCTATAAATCTGAACAAACATCTGCTTAGATATACAATGCAACTTCACTTGAACTATTATGATAGAGTCAGTCATCACAGATCAAACATGATGTTTTAGTATTGGAAAAGGGTCTCTTAAAGTATTAAAGGGCTAAAGTAAATCCCTATGACAGTGGTGGTGAACCTTTTACTTGCCGAGTGCTGAGCAGCATGTGCTTTGCGTGTGCCATCCATCCTTGCATGCGGCTCCTTCACATGCGCTGCATGTGCAACTGCACCATCTACGCATGCATGCACCTTTCGTATGTGCAATACATTCACGCTGGCCACAGGCACTCATGCACACATGAGCAATCCAAAGACCAGCTAGATTTCCTGCTGCAATCATGCACATGCACAGTGGAGGCCCAAAGATCAGCTGGGTCTACCTATGAACATGGTACAACGGGCTTTGTTTCTGAAAAATATATGTTTGGGAATAAAACTAATCCAAACAATTATGCACAGAATGGGAGAGAGGGAGGGGTAGAGAGGGACGGAGAAAGAGAGAGAGGAAGAAAGAGAAAGACTAGGACCTGATTCATCCAGCAAAGTTAATGGTGAGAAATTCAGGGAAGAGTAAACAAAGAACTTCTTTACAACGTTTAACAATTAATTGTGAAATTTGCTACCATGAAGGATCAGAAAGTATCACATAGGACAAGGTTATCAAGAGTTTTACTTATGATGGCAATATTATGATCAGTAATAAAAAAAAGCATTCTTCTGAAAATCAGTTGCTGAGAAACATAAGTGAAAAGATGCTATTATATTGATCTTGGACTGGATAGATAGGCTTTTAATCTTATGCATTAAGGTTTTCTTATCTCTTTATTGACAGAACTCTGACTAGAAGCTACATAAATATAGATACTTTGTCTTTAATGGAATATTTTTGTCTATCAAAATAACCTGTACAATCGCCATTCTAATGACACCGGAGAATGGCTGAATATTTCAAAGGAAGGATGTGAAACAAACTTAACACATTGAATAGGATATACTTCAAAGATACTGACATTTGGATGTAGTTAGGACAATTAGCTATGAATGCATTAACTAATTTCTTCAACTTTCTAAGAAATGAACATTTTAACATTTTAGTGCCGTCAGGTCACAGCGAACAGTGGTGATATGTTTAATGTCCTTAAACTATCAGAAGAAAAAGCCTAAGCTTTGTGAGGTGCTAGGCTAATAGGGGCTTATAAAAATAGAACAAAGCTGACATGGGGAGCAAACTTCTTTTTGGCAAATGGCAGGCAACCCTTTCAGATTGTTTCATCCCCTCTGATCAGACTTTCTGGTACAAATTTATAAGACAGTCATTTATGCCTGGTTTTATTCTCTGCTTCTTAAATTCATCTTTTGTATTAGATACAGAGGTAGGATATGTGTCCAAGATATACACTGGAACAGGAAATTCAGTATATCCATTTCACAACTGTGGTTTTATGCAATATGGTTTCAGTAGTGAAGAGGCTGAGCTGCCTTGAAGAAAAGTGTTTGAATAATGCATGTCAGAGCCTTTAGATCAGTGGTTCTCAAACTATGTTGTAAGGCAAATTTACCATAAATCAAGAAAAAAAGTTTCACTTTGCCAGGTGTAACTTATTCAAAAATAAGATAAGCAGCTGAACAAGAAGTGATTCTTCCTTCATTTCACTCCCTCTGGAGGAGGCCAAAATGCTTAGTTTTTGTATTGTAAGTATTTATTTTTCACAGCAGAAGTGTGCTCGCCAGTAAATTTTGGAATATTCTTTTAAAGTAATCTAGGATTATTTTTTCCTCTGATTATTTAAATTGAGAAGTTTTTGAACCAAGGACTTGTAGGTCCACAGTTGTCACTTTCTCATTGCTTTATCTTAAAGAAAAAGAAAGTAATCCATTCTGGCCCAGTATTAACAGAGAAAAGCCAATTGGGTTTGCTGCATAGAAATCTCCAGACATCTTTCACCAAGCATGGGCTCCTTACAGTGGTGAAATTCAGCCAGATCGCACCACATCGGCCAAACTGATGGTGGTGATTTGAAATTGGCCCCAACCCCCACCCCTGCCCTTATACTTCCTTATACGAGCTTTGGGTTTGGTTTGGTTTGTTTTTTTGTTTCTTACCTTAATCAGCTGTTTGGAGCATTTACAGAGCCTTCCTGATGATCCCCGTTGCCTCTGGTGCCTGTAGAAAAGGCTTAAAGAGTGTGCTGCAGTGCATTTGGCATGCATGCGTGTGCACAAAACCAGTAGCAGAACTGGTTGGATTCCACCCCTGGCTCCTTAGGTCATGAATAAAGCCAACACTTTAAGATAATAACTCCGTAACTCCATTTTTAAGAAATATCTTAAAAACATCATTTGCTAAACCACCTAGCACAGGTGTCTCAAACTCCTGACATCTTAGTGGCATCACATGACATATCACAACTTTTATCACCTTCGCTAAACCAAGCATTGGCATGGCCAGTACGTGACGCATCCAGCACGAGGATGCGTCACATGAGTTTGACACCCCTGACCTAGCAAATTTAAATTTTTAATGGCCATATTTAAGTATGGACAAATTTATGGTATCTAATGCCCGAACTACAGGAATGGAAAACTTGATGTCCATACGTTGAGGACTAAGGATATTTCAGACCAAAACAGTGGATGTTGGTGAGGCAGGTAGAGCATATGGTCCGACTCAAGACTCAGTTATAAGAGGAGACACCCTGTGCATGGAGTGAAAGTATTCATAAAGGAACAAAGTAAACTAATATAGGTAATCTTTGATTTACAACTATTAACCGGGACCAGATTTCCAGCTGTAAGACATTATAATCATAAGTTGGTACTTATGTGACTGGACCCAAGTTTACAACATTTTTTGTGGAGGTTCTTAAGTGAATCCTGCAATTATTAAGCAGATGCTGTAGTCACAAAGGGCAAAATCATTCTTTCAAAGGGGCTTTTTGGGGAAACTGGAAAAAAACAGCAAATCTTGTTCACATGACTATGGGACATTGCAAGCAGCTGTAATGATGAACCGGTTCCAAATGCCCAGAGTGTTGCCATTTGAAGCTTCACTGTGCCTATCATACTTTTGAATGGTCATTAAACAACCAATTGTAAGTCAAGGACTACCTGAATCCTAACCCAAGGTTCATTCATTTGTTCACATGTGCAGTGATAAACTATAGGTTACTTTGGGATTGATCATTCTAATATTTTAATACTATTTAGCATTTTTTATGATATTGTTTTTGCTTTTGTTTTTGTGCCATTTCTCATGTTATTGCATGCTAAACTACTAGGAGCTCTGGCCCAATATGACAATATAGAAAAACAGCAAATAAATCCATCCAATGAGTGGCTAAATTGAGTCTCCAAATAGAAAAATAGCAGTAGTAATAGCACTTAGACACCACTTCACAGTGCTGTACGCCCCTTTTTAAGCAATTTACAGAGTTAGCATATTGCCCCCAATAATCTGTCTCCTCATTTTAATGACCTCAGAAGGATGGAAGGCTGAATCAGCCTTGAGCCGATGAGACTCGAACTGCCAATCTGCTGGCAGTCAACAGTCCACAGAATTAGCATGCAATACTGCATTCTAACCAGTGCACCATCATAAATGTGACTTTGTCATAAATATTACATATTAAAATTTCTGTGTGGACTGAAATTGATCAGACAGATAACTTTTTCACTCAACTATATGGTACGTGTTATTATGGAGAAAAACATTCTTACAAAATTGTTCAATGTTTTCATCAGCTCTGAAACATCATTCTCCTCCACAATTATTTTGATTAAATACTTTTAATAGCTTTTACATTGTGAAATAAAGGAGTACGTTATTTTCTGCATGATACACAGAATAATGGACGTTTCTCTGCAAGCTCTGTCCATTTTATATGCACAAATATAAACTCTGGGATTTATGTTATAGTGGTATAATGTCATAATGATTCTTCTCCTATTCCCTGTTGCCTGTCCAGATGCTACTGCATGGTTCTGACAGATTGTCCCCCTCTCAATTATGGTGGTTTATACTGCATATATTGATACAAAGGGTGTAGCATTTTTAAAAGTCGTTTGAGTAGCCAGAGGTGTGAATATCCAAAGTTATTTTAAAGTCTGTGTTCTTGCTTGGGTTTTTTTTTTCAGAGTGGGTGGATAAAAACTATAAAAAGATGCTTTATGTTTAGAGTCTTGTCTCCATTGAAAGTATTTACAATGTACAAAAATTAAACAAAGAAATCATTTTAAGAAGGATGGAATTAGAAAACAATTCTGAAAATATTACATCTCTGGTATTACAGAGAGAGTTGGATATTAGAAATACATAAAAGAAATAGATGAATATCAAAAATAACAATAGGTATTCCCATGCAAACATTTTATTTGCATATGTAGAAGCTCTAATGTTCTGCAGATGCCCCATGTGTGCAAGAATTTTCCTATTTACTTATGTTGCAGAAATGAATATGAAAGATATGGAAGATAAACAGTGGGATCTCTGCCAATAGGACTATCAGGGTATTGAGTGATCTAAGGCCAGAAAATAACAACATCAAAAATAACAACAAAATCAAATCACAGCTAAATAGAAGGAAAATGCATCCTTTGCATACATCAGTTTTCATTTCTCTAGAATTACATTACTTTTTGAAGACTAAATTCAGATTAATGCTATAAAACATAAATTGGTTGTGCCAACAAATTGTTGATTATGATGTGAAACACACACACACACACACACAGCCCCACCATTTCACAAGGAGTATGCTACAAATCAGCAGTCAGTCAAATATGATGACAATTTTATGAGTCACACTGCCATGTAATTCACTGTGGATAACCTTGGACAACTTTCAGAGAGCTTTCAAAATTAGGGATTATGGTGGTCTATAGTTTCTTTAATGTTCAAACTCCTGGCTGAAAATTGATGCTACAGCTTCCTGCCATTTTGAAGTATGGAACAGATGAAAACCACATTGCAGAACCTAAAATTCTCCCTAAAAACCATACTTATCGAAAAATATTTATGGAAAACACGCCTCCTATCTATATATGTGATGCGAATCTGTTCAGTTTGGGCTCTCTATTTCCCTCAAAATGTTAAATTTTATATATAAAGGGTTTGCCATAATTTTATTTTTGATGGCTTTTCTAATTATGGAAGTAATATAAAATAAAAGTTTGGCTCATCAACAAGTCATTTTCACTATACATATAAATCATTTTAGTGCCACGAACATCCAGAAGTAACTTCTACATTGTTTCAGGATGATTTTGCAGGAAAGGGGAAAGAAGAATATTTTTATAATGGATTGTGCCAGATCACTTTAAAAAAAAAAAAACATCCAGTATTTTGGGTAATAGCAAAAACAGAAAAATAAATACAGGTAGTCCTCGACTTACAAGAGTTAGTTTAGTGACAGTTCAAAATTTCAATGGCACTGAAAAAAGAGACTTATGACTTATTTTTCACACTTGTGACTGTTGCAGCTTTCCCATGATTATGTGATTAAAATTTGGATGCTTGGCAACTGTTTTATAGTTATGACAGTTGCAGTGTCTCAGAGTCACGGGGAACTTGTTTTTCTGACCTTCTGACGAGCAAAGTCAATGGGGAAGCAGATTCAATTAACAACTGTGTTATTAACTTAACAACTGCAGTGATTCACTTAACAACTGTAGCCAGAAAGGTCGTAAAATGGAGCAAAATTAACTTAATCAAATTCTCGCTTAACAACATAAATTTGAGGGTCTATTGTGGTCATTAGTCGAGGATTACTGGTATCCCTTTCAATTTCAATTCCATTTCAATTTCAAATTTTATTGGTCACATACACAATCATACATGGGTACGATATGCAGTGAAATGCTTATGCAACCG
>JAEANM010005921.1:0-19083 GCA_017656035.1 Myanophis thanlyinensis
TTATCAAATTTAAAATTAGAGCATTAAAATTAAATATTAATTAATATTAGTTACCCCAAAGTATCAAGGTATCAGGCTAGACCAGACCTTCCTCTTTGTGGCAGGCCCTCAAATATTGGAAGACTGCTATTATGTCCCCTGGTCCTTCTCTTCACTAGACTAATAACAGTAGATAAGAGTGTGAGGGGCACCACCGCCACTGCCAGTGTCCTGCCTGCCACTGGTTCCACTGTTGCTTCTTATTGTAAAGCTGCTGCTTATTCCAACCGATGAGAAATTGGGCGTTTTTTCTTATTCCATTTATGTCACAGACTTCTTCTGTCGTTTTGCAAAAGCTTCTCCAATGACTCTGAAGAAGTACTTCGTGAAGGCCCTCCATCGCCTGCAGAAGGGCCCTGGATACACTTACCAGGAGCTGCTGGTCTGGTACTGTGACAACACCAACACCCATGGGCCCAAGCGCATCATTTGCGAGGGTCCAAAGAAGAAGCTGATCTGGTTCTTCCTGACTCTGCTGTTTGCTTCGCTGGTGTTCTGGCAGTGGGGCATCCTCATCAACACCTACCTGTCCTACAATGTTACAGCTTCTCTGGCCATCGGCTTCAAGACCATGACCTTCCCCGCTGTTACCATCTGCAATGCAAGTCCTTTCCGGTGAGCTCCCTCTGCTGCAGGGATCCAGACTGGCATTGATTGGGAGGGTCTCTGGACAACCTAGGATTCATCAACTGTGCCTGATAACTGCTGTTAAAATTTGATGGTATTCCATCTAGGCTGCCCATCAGGCCAAGCCAGTGGTTTTGACCAAGGACATGAACACTCACAGGCTGCTCTCCTCATTTCCTTCCTTTTTTTAATTTCCCAAAAAAAAATTGGCCCAAAGAACCCAAATTGCAGGGCAGTTGGTGCCCGTGGTAAGAAAGACCCAGGCTCCTGATTGACCTCGGCCCAGCAGAGAAGGTATTGGGCAGGAGATGTGGACAGGTTAGCTGGCAGGTGCCGGAGAAGCTCAAAAGTAGTGGACCTCCCTATCTTTCTTAAGGAGACACGAAGGGTGGCATCTTAGGATTTTGACATGGCCCTTGGTTTGGCTTCCTTCCTGGCCTAGTGCCCAGTTATTTTCTTTGGAGATATGTGTGTGTGGTTGCACAGGATCCTCTGGTGTAAACTTTCTTTGGTGCGTGTCTCAGGTATTCTAAGGCGAAGCCCTTCCTGAAAGATTTGGACGCGCTCATTGAGGCAGCCCTTGAAAGGATCCTGCAGCCCCATCAGGAGAATGCATCGGCGACCCCCGCAGCAAATCAAAGCGAGAAGCTCAACTTGCAGCTCTGGAACCAGATCCCCCTGGTCTTGATTGACGATCAGGATGCAGCTCATCCAGTCATCCATGACATTCTTGGGAACAGCTCTCTTGGTCTTGGAGAACACCAAAACTACTCCTCTTTTGGCAACCCGGAACCGAGGAGGTACAAGATGGCTCTGAAACTGGTAAGTGGGGGGGGGGAGCATTTCCCTCATGCCCCTCTCAGATGAAGAGCTCATCCCCTGCTCCTAGCCATGCCAGTGCTGCCTGTGGCGCATCCACAGGGCCACCCGCAGGATGGTCCCAGCAGCTCTGAGCTTCTGGCTAGGGGTCTAGGATAATTCACTGCAACCAACTCGATGTAGCCAACTCACCCCTGGGCAACTCGCTGTGGACAATTTGCTGTGGAGGGCTTGACTCAGAAAATTCCATGTGGGATAACTCAATGTGATAAATGCTATCCCCCCATTGTTTCTTTGACATTATTTCCATTGACAAAAATGGAAATTATGTCAAAGAAACAATGGCGGATAACATTTATTTTATTGAGTTATCCCACATGGAATTTTCCACTGTGAGCTGACCCATGGCGAATTAGCTGTGTTGAAATGGCCACAGTGAGTTGGCCACGGTGAATTGTTCCATTCTGCCCAGCTAGATGTTTCGCTGGCAGCTCTGCTGGTAAATGGGCCAAATGGTGAGTCTATTTCGAAGTTATTTAGGAAGCCCAACAGGTCACTTGCTTGGCTGGAAAAAGCTCCTTATTTCTGGACCAGCTCTCCAGCCAGGGGTTATGCACCTGAAAAAAAACCAATGCCTCCTCACAGCTATTGGGCTTCCATTCCAAACATGTTCCCCCTTCCCTGCTGGTTGCATCCTCAGTGCACACATATCACCTCCCACTGCACCTACCGGAAATTCACCAGCGCGGCCCAGGCGGTGGCCGAGTGGTACATCCTGCAGTCTACCAGCATCTTGTCCAAAGTGCCACTGAGCAAAAGGATCGAAATGGGCTACCAGGCAGAGGACATGATCTTGGCGTGTCTGTATGGAGCTGAGCCTTGCAACCACAGGTATGTGCGCAGGAGAATTCACTTAGCATTTGACTTGGTTCCTTCTTGTATGACTCTTAGTGTTCTGTGTGGAACCATGTTCTGTGGCCTGCAGAACAAACCAGGATATAAAAATCAGCCTGGGGTAAACCAAGGCAGAGACCTGGTGCCCGAGCTTCCCATAAAGGACTCCACAAGCGAGTTGGTTGCTGCCCATTGGCAGACTCTGCAGTGACCCCCACAGACCCCCATCTCAGCTGCAGGAGAGGAATGTAAGGAGATGACAGAGGGTTGAGTGAAAGATGCAGCAGGAAGTGAGAGTGCTTGGTGCTACCAACTGTGGTGACAACCACAAGCCACAATGGGTGTGTGTCGTCTGCAGAGACGCTCCCTTTGGTGATGCAAGCTGTGCTCCCAGTCCGGGTTGGGGATGTCCAGGAGGGATGAGGGTGCTGCCTTCTCGGCCTTTGGGCAGAGCGCCTTGTCTACTCTTCCTCCACTTCTGGGTGCCTTAATTCCCTTTCCGGCCCAGTCCAGGTTGGTCACGGAGGGTGAATGACCCTCTGAGAAATAAGATCCTGTGCACTGAAATGAGATTTTGCAAGAGCTTCAGTCCCAGATCCGGAGAAGCTTAAGCCAACCTGGCTAAGGCCGAAACCAACGAGGCGGAGAAGACTTCCCTCCTGTGCAAGGGGGGCAGGGGAGCTCCCCTGGGTCAGACAAGACTTTGGGTGCTCACCCCCAAGGAAAGCCCGGAGGGCCTCTCGGTTGTCAGAGTTTGAGCTTTGGGTACCCAGAAATCTTTGGGGTGAGCAGACATCCATCCCCGTGAAGGTGCGGTTGAGGTTGGCCTGATGAAGCCCCAGTGAGGTTGAGCCGAACGGCCTTCTCCCCTGTGAAGGCCGCTGGAGGGCCCCCTGCCCGGTGCCCTTCCCTGGCCGTCCCCTGGAGGCCTGCAGAAACTCTCTGGGTCTTGGCTGCAACTCTTGGCACTCTTGTCCACTGACCGGGCTCGGAGGGCAGCTGCCTATCCCTTCGGTCATTGCCTTGCCAGGAGCAATTAATCAGGCAACATTTTGAAGAGAGGCACTGATCCTCTTCACCCAATGGTTTGGTTTTTCTGTTGAAAGCCTCCGCAGCCCTCCACATCTCACCACAGCCATCTTCTTTTGGTTTGCCCACAGTCCATAGTTTGCTGGTCCCCAACGGCTACCGCCTTGTGCGACCCCATAAGTCCTCCCAGGGCCCAGGACAGCGCTGACTCCCTTGCCTTCCGGAGATGCCAGGAGCCTCGCCAGCTGCTTGGGAGGTCTCTGGCCAAAAAGGCTCTTTTGCTTAGAGCTGACTAGGCCGGTTTTTCCCTCTGAAAACAAGCACTGGGCAGTAGGGCAATGTATGCGTTTTACCAATGAATTTATTGGAGTTATATCCTCCCTCCCATTTCATCGTAGCAACAACCCTATAAGGTAGTCTGGAGGGTTGCAGAGAAACTAAACGTGTAAGGGGAGCTTCGGAGGCGCCCTTTCTTCTGGATATCAAAACTAGGGCTCTGGTCAGTTAGCCCTTGGGCCTGGCTTCACACGACCCACACGCAAGGCTTGGTTAACCGCTGGCTCCTGGGTCTTTCATGGCTTGGGGCCTCTTCCGAAGGCTGGATGTCCGTGACTCCCGGGTGGTTGGCAGCTTGTTTCAAGAGAAACCTCCAGCAAGGGATTGGCTGGCTGGCTGGTTTTGGGGGGGAGGCACCTTCACGTTTGTAGTTTAGGCCTCTTGGGTTGTGTGAATGTGGCCAGTGCGTGAATAACCGTCCCTGGGAAGTCAGAACAGGAGGAGACACCAGGCTTGATCTGAATTTCCTGATTTCTCTGGGCTGTTCAGGGTTTGATGGAGGCCTTGCCTGGAAGACCCCAAGTGCAGCATCAGAGAGATGATTTACCACGACCCTCCCCATGAGAATAATCTCTTTGCTGCTTGGCTTCCTGCAGAAACTTCACCCACCTCTACCACCCGGACCACGGCAATTGCTACGTCTTCAACTGGGGGGTGGAGAAGGAGCCCCTCGTCTCCTCCAATCCGGGGGCAGAGTTTGGTGGGTACCCGGGGGTGTGTGGAAGAGCCCCAGGGCCCGACAGCCCCTGGAGGGAGTGTCTCAAGGCCTGGCTGGGCTCCAGCTGGAGGTGGGGGGGGAGGGCTCTATAGGGATGGCAGGGGTCCCACACCTCTCCCCCCACATCGAAGTAGATTTGGTCCCAAGGAAGGGAGAAAGCGTCTCGGGGTCCTGCACTGCAGCTGTGATGATCAGCGCCATTTGTATGTCTGGAGACGGAGGGGGGGGAGCACTATCCTTAGGCCGACATTGCTCATCCAGGCTGAATTTGTGTGGGGGGGGGGTCGATGCCAAGCCCCCTTCCAAAGGCTGGGCACATCTAGCCCGAAGCAAACTGGAGCAGGGAGACCCTGGCAGCAAAAGAAGCACTCTGTTGCAGGCTCAGAGGCACTGGCCAGGCCCTTCAGCTGAGTGTGGGTGCCAGGCCCCCCGCCCAAGCTCATGGCCTGCCCTTCTCCAGGGGGTGGCAGAGTGGCCAGGTGCCTAGCCTGTTGGGCAGAGATGCCCGGCTGCCCAGATAAGGCCCCCAACAGAGTGAAGACTTGCTGGACCCCTACTTCCGCACCCCCTTTCTCTCCCTGGACCTCCAGCTGATGTCTGTGGGGCTTTTCCTCTGCAGGGCTGAAGCTGATCCTGGATATCAGCCAGAAGGACTACATCCCCTTCCTCACCACCACGGCTGGAGCCCGGCTGATGCTGCACGAGCAGGGCAGCTTCCCTTTCCTGAAGGATCAGGGCATCTATGCCAAGTCAGGGACCGAGACCTCCATCGGCGTCCTGGTGGTAGGTGGGCCGCTCCGGGCTGACCGCCTGCAGAGGACTAGGACCCAGCCAGAAGTGGGAAGGGAATCTGGGGGTCTCCTGCATCAGGGGTGTTGCTTTCTCCTTCTTGCGGTGGGTTACCTTCGGAGAACTTCAAAGACCCCAGCATGACCTGCACCCCCCAGAGACTGAACGGGGACAGGGAAGCTCAGTTTGGGGGGGAATGCCCTCCATGCCCAGATGTCGGAAGCAACCCTTGCTGCCTCTTTCGGGCCTTTCTTCTAGGATGAACTGGAGCGGATGGGCTCGCCCTATAGTGACTGCACCCTCAATGGGTCTGACGTTCCCGTGAGGAACCTCTACGAAGACTACACTGCTTCGCAGGTGATGGGGTTTCCCGGTTTGGTCCCTGGTTTTCTGGAAGGGGCCCCCTTTCATGTCGCTGGGGGATTTGCAGTATGGCCAGAGGATGAGCACTATGGGACGTTGATCTGGTGTGAGGCGCAAAGGGAGGGTCCCTTGCCGACAGCCCTCTTGGTTGGTCTTTGTGGCCAGAGCTCCTGTGGCTTTGCAGCAGAGACCTGGGTCCTTAATGCCCTTTTCCCACCAAAAGAAAGGGGCAGCTGGGGGGGGGGGACTCTCCCCCAGCCTGCAGTCAGTGATCAGCCCTCTGACAGGACTTGAGCTGGGGGTCCTGAAGAGGCCGGAGACTTGGTCCCCTCTGAACCTGGAAAATTGAGCAGCTTCCCCATCCGGGGGTTGGTGCAGGATTAGAGCAGGAAGCTGAGTGGTGGGGGTGGTCTCTGCTGCCTCAATTGTATCTGAAGACCCCTTGGAGAATGCAGCAATGGGTGGGACTCACAGGGTCCGTCTGCTGGACATGACGCAGCAGCCTCCCCAGCTCTGAGAAGAAGCTTGGTCCCCCGCCCACTGCTCGGACAAAGCAATATGGTCTTTGGAAGGGCCTGCCTTGGCTGCTCCTGATGGATCCTGGCCTTTGGGATGCTGGGGGAGGGGGAAAAGAGAGGCACAGTGGGTCGCCCCAGGTGCTCCCCAGTTCCTGCAAGCCCCAGGGTGGTGAGCTGGGCTCCATGGCAGGAAGTGAGCCACCTGGGCAGGGACTGAAGCTCAGGAGCTGAACTCCAGGAACAGCTGGTGGACGAGGCCTCTGCCGGACCGAGCAAGGCGTGGGGAATCCGGGGTGCCTGTGTTTGTGGTTCTGTTGGGAGGCAGCTTTGGGCTCCCCTGAGAGAGCCAAGCCTTCTCTCCCTGCCTGCCCTGCCCTGCCCTGTTCCGCTTTGCCCAGGCCCATAGTCCTGCTCCGTGGGCAGAAGGGCCATGTGAGCTCTCTGGGCTAGCACTTCGCCCACCTCGGGGACGCCCCTCCCCCCCCCAGGTGCAGAGCAGCTGCAGCCTCTTGAAAGCTGAGCCCTCTTGAGCCTTCTGGCAGGCAGGTGAGCCCAGGGAGGCCCTCCCAGGCCAGGCTGGGGGGCTGCTCAGAAGGAATGGAGCTGCCCTGCTTCTGGAGGGGGGCAGGGGGAGGAGGAGCCCCACCCAAAATGCAGAAGAGGGGATGTTGGTTTCTGAAATCTGCCCCGGTTCCTTCCTGAAACTGCCAAGGAAGTTTCCAACCTCCCCAGGGCCGCCTTGTCCTTCCTGCTCTCTGGGTGTGCTGGGTGGCCCCTTTTTTCCTGGTTCTTGGGTGGTTCCAGATAAGCCTTTCATTGCACAAGCACACTCGTTTTATAATCCTTTGTGCTTTTCCTTAGAAAAATCTGCCACGCAGGAACACTGTGCACTGGCAGCCTCCCTCCTCGATGGGTGGGGCTCTTTTTTCTAGCCAGAGTCTCTTGAAAATGATTGGGGGGGGGGGAATACCGGCTGGCCGCTTGCTGTGGCCCTTGGCCTGATTCCCGCCAGAGACTAGCTCAGATCTCTGGAAGAAGCCGCCCTTTGCAGCTGGGGAGGGGACGGCAAGGCAGGCAAAGGTGTATGCGGAAGAGAGGGCCTTTCGTCTCTGGGCTGCCCCCTGCAAAGAGCCCGGGGGGGCAGCCCAGTTGGAAAGGGGCTGTTCTCCAGGTCTAGGGAGAGCCACTAAAGATGGGTTCTCGGGTGTTTCCTCTTCACAGGCCAAGGAGATGGGGGCCTGTGCCAACTGCACCCACCCTGGCAGCAAGTTGGCCCCCTTCCGGAGCCAGTACAAAACCATGTACTCCATCCAGGTGAGCAATGCTGCTGTTCCCCCCCCCCCTTCCAAGGAGCCCCTCTCAGTACCAGTTGGGGGTGGGGGGCTGAGATGGTCACATTTCCAAGACCTCTTGTGGGGGCTTCTTGGAGGAATTCAGCTAAGAACCGGCAGGGGTGAGGTGGTGGCGCCCAGGGGCCAGGGCTGGGCTCTGCTCTTGGGGAGCACGCAGCCAGCAGGACCCCCTTCTCTTCCAGGCCTGCCTGCGCTCCTGCTTCCAAGCCGAGATGGTGAAGACCTGCCAGTGTGCCCACTATTCCTACCCGCTGCCCAACGGGGCCCGTTACTGTAACAACGAGGATTATCCCGACTGGGGTGAGGAAATGGAGGGAACGACCCCATGGGGTGACTGCCCCCCCCCCCAGCTGTATGGACCCGACAAGACAATGGAGCTGGGAGCCCCCTGGAGGTTTCTGGCCTGGGGGGGAGGGGGTCTCTGAAGGCACAGCTAATGCCGGCCAAAGCCCCTTCCCAGGCACCCAGGTGAGCTGCTCCCAAGAGAAGGAGACGAGAACAGCTTAATCCTTGGATAAAACTTTGGTTCGAGGTGCTTCTCCGTCAGAATGAAAGGTAACCCTAAAGCTCAGGTGTTTCCCTCCCTACAGCCTACTGCTACTCCATCCTGCGCATAAACCAGGTGCATCGGCAGACGTGCATTGAATCTTGCAAGGAGACCTGCAAGTAAGAGTGGGTGAGCGGTCAAACAGCCCCAGGGAGGAGGGGGGCTGAGGGGGGCCAAGGGAAAAGCCTGACCTTTCATCTTTTCCTCCAGCAACACCCAGTACAAGATGACCATTTCCATGGCGGACTGGCCCTCCGAAGCTTCAGAGGTGAGTCCTGCCTGGAAGTAAAAAAGGGTATTTGAGCAGAAAAGCCCCACTTCTGGTCCCCGTGGGAGCATCTGTCATCTGCCGTGACCTGTTTGTGTTCTTTGCTTTCCTCTTGCTAGGACTGGATTTTCCATATTTTATCTTACGAAAGAGACACGTCAACCAAAGTGACTCTGGACAGGTGCGTAAGTGTGTGTTCCTTGTTGAGGCTGATGCGGCAGGAAACACCGGTTGCAGTTCCTGGGCAGAGCGAAAGGCTGGGAGGGGCAGCCCTCCCCACACGAGGGCCAGGGCAGGGGAGGGAGACACCCGGTTCACTCTTTGCATTCTCCTGAAGTTGACCAAGGGCCCTGAGTCACCACCCTCGCTTGGCCAGCCCAGTGTAGAAAGGGAAGGGGAGCTCCGTTCTCACTGGCAGAGGGTTGCAGGAGGCCGTGGCAGCCAAAAATGGAGCACGGGAGCCCGTTTTCACTGGCAGAGCACTCGCGCCACCACAGGTGCCCCCGACACAAGTGATGTCCTCAATGAAATGGAGTTTGACTCCCCTGGTCTAGATGATGGGAAGTAATGGGCTCACTCCGTGGGTGTTGATCAGGCTCCGTGGGTATGACCTGGGTAGGGTCATCCTGAGGATATGAGAGCACTCTTCAGAAGTCCAAAGCAGGGCCACATAGAGGAGGGAAGGGACCTGCTCTCTGTTGCCTTGAGTGGCAGAACCACAACCACATGGAAGGAGGCTCAGGCTAGGAATTCAGGAGGATCCTGATTGTATGAGCTGCCAGCCAACCGAGCAGACTCACATCACGAAGGGCCAGCTAGAGTTTGGATGGTCCTCTGTGAGGGAAGTTGGAGTAGATCTTGCAGGCAGGTCCTTGAAGGTACCTTCCAATCCTTCTGAGAAAGGAGGTCTCACCTCACACTTTGAGGCAAGCGTGGCAAGAAAGGAACCTCCTGAATGTTCCTTATTTGTCTGTCACAGAAACGGCATCATCAAGCTCAGCATCTACTTCCAGGAGTACAACTACCGCACCATCTCAGAGTCTGCAGCGACAACTGTAAGTGGCCCCTTAGAGGTGGCAAAAGCTCTGGTCCTCCGTCCCCAGAGGTCCTGAGAAGGGTCATCCCCCGCAGAGGAGGCCAAGTTCATTGATAAGCAGGGAAGGGCCACGCAATGGTCGGTGCCTCCTCTGATGCAAAATGTGGGAGGAGGAGGGGGTGCGCTCTGCTCATGCTCAGCAGCAGGCAATGTGGCAGGAACAATGTCAGCGTCTGGGAAATCTAGGAGAGGCCGACCTGAGGCAATGGGGTGACCTGGTTGCTTGGCAAGCAATGAGGAAATGCCAGGCAACGGCTCAAAGCAACTGAAGAGAAACAGCTGCTTTCAGTGTCTGGAATTCAAAATCCGGCTTTGGCTTGGGGAGCTGGATTGGTGAGCGATCCTCACCACCATGTGGGCCTGGTGTGGGACCCTCAGGGCAAGGAGTAGCCCAGCTCCAGACCCCCTCTGGCCAGGAGAGTTTGGCCAAGCCACCAGGCCGGTCCCTGCATCTCTGCTTTGGGGACTCTGCTTGGACCGGCCAGCCCTCACTCCGGCCTCTCTCCCCACGGCAGATTGTCTGGCTCCTCTCCAGTCTTGGTGGGCAGTTTGGCTTCTGGATGGGGGGCTCCGTCTTGTGCCTCATCGAGTTCGGGGAGATCCTCATTGACTTCGTCTGGATCTCTGTGCTGAAGCTGATCTCCTGGGGCAAGGGGCTGAAGTGGAAGCCAGCCCCCAGGCCCCCAGATGCCCTCCCGTCCGTCTGCGAGAAAGTGGAGGCCTACACCAACCTGGGCTTCTGCGGGGAGGGGGAGAAGGCGGCAGCGGCTGAGAGCCCGGGCGAAGGGCCCCCGGATGCTCCAGGAGCTGGCTCTGAGCCAGGCACTCCACCCCCCAAGTACGACTCACTTCGTGTGCTCCCGGTGGATCTGGTGGGGCCAGACAGCGATGAGGAGGAAGACTCTCTTGGCGTGGACGCAAAGAGCGAGTGAGGCCAGGAAGGAAGGCACTGCAGGGAATCCTTCCCCCTCCCTCTTGGACAGCACAGCCGTGCGCCAGTTCCGCTCAACACAGCAGAAACTTGGGGAGCAGCTGGAGAGCCCCGACCTGCTGCTAAATGCATTTCTTTCTGGGTATAAATCGGGCAGGTCAAGAGGTTGGCATAAAAATTCTGAAAGGGGGCTTACAGCCAACCAAAGGGAATAATGCTTGATAGTGGTGCACTTCTTCACATGACCGGGGGGTGGGGGGTGGGGGGTGGCAGCCGGGGCAAGGCATGAAAGAGGCCTGGCCCTGCGTGCGCCTGCGGCTGCTTTATTGGAAAGACATCTGGCAGGCAGGCCGGCCAACCAACACCCCATGACGGACTTCACTGAGCTGATCCAAAGGCTGATTTGGGAGAGGAAGGAGTCACTGCAGAGAAATGGGCCCTTATCGAAGTTACAAGCTTTGTCACAGAATAAACCCAGTTTGGGTGAAACCCCTGTTCCCTTTGTGACCTTTCCGCCTCTCCTTGCCCTCACTTTCCTCATTTCGGGAGCCCAAAAGTCACAGGTTGAGGAGAAAGGTGCCAGCCACTTTTTACAGAATCTGTTTGATGCTCGTGGGCAGGAGGTGGCGTGAAGAGCTGTGGTGCCAGGTTGTCGCTTGCCGGTTTGGTGCCCCTCAGCCTAGGCTAAATCCGAGCCAGGAAGGGGAGACCAGAATCACACCAAGTGCCCTCTCAAAGGGAGTGCCAGCATCTTCACCCCATGCCAACGTATGAGGCAGAGGCACATGGCAGAAGATGGTTACCCAAACCAAACCACGCCAGAGTGGGCAATGTGCAAAAAGGCAGTCCAAGGACCCAAGGGGGAGGGGGAGGGGGAGCAGAGCGCTGCGCATGGCTTGTTCTCTCCCAAAGCTTTGTGGCCCTGCAGGGTCACCCTGTCACCCCCAGGAACACTTGGGAAACAAGCGGCATGGTTGAAGTCTGGATTTGCTGTGGAAGGGGCCCTGAGCTCAGCAACCTCTGGGTGGGTGGGAGGGGGGCTGGGAAACCAGAACAGCTGCAGAATTCCTGCTGGGGATCTCGGTGCAAGAATCGCTGGGATTCATGGAAGGAAATCCAGGAGAGAAGCAACCCAGAACGAAGGAGAAACTTCCTAAAACTGAGAACAATTAATCAGTGGAACGGCTGGCCTCCAGAAGCTTGAGCAGCAGGTTGGACTAGAAGACCTCCAAGATCCCTTCCGGTTCTGTTCTATTCATTTTGATCAGCACAGCTTTTCCTGGATCGGTGGCCTGGATCCGTTTTGCATCTCTGGCCACTGCCATTTTCAGAACATTACTGTTCGATGCTAGGGGGGAGAATAACCGCCTCTTAAAATGCTGCACACTTGTGTTCTCTTCCAGTGTGAGTGTGCAGGCAAAAATGCTGCCTTTCCAGTCCTTGCAGCTCAGGCACACACGTTTGAAGCGGTGTGCACACACCCGCAGCACAGCCCTTGGGCCGTTGCACCACCACTGCTCACTATGTTCCAGGCTGAAGGGCACCGGGTGGCTTGCAAAGGCGGCTGCCACATCGGTAGGTCCTAAAGAAGCCAGGAATCTGCCACGCTGCTCTCACACTTTCTGGAAAGCTCCTCTCCTGCTGCATGGAAGGCAAACCCATCTTGCTTTTACCTTTCGGAAAGTATTTTTGGCACAGAACTACCAAAAGGGCTCCCGAGGGGAAGGCCTGGTTTAACTGGGGGAGAGAAATGAGGGGATGCCCACCCTCTTGACAGACTGGCATGGAGTTTGGCAAAGGCCCCGTCCCGAGCTGGAACTGGTTAATGCAGTGGGCAGATGAAGGCACTGCCTGCCACACATCAACCCCCCAATCAAGCACTAAAAAGCCACACGCAGCCAGGCACTACACAAATACCACACCCAGAACAGCCCAAAGCACACACCCAGCCCGAGAGAACTTCCCTGAGGATGGGCTCCAGCCTGACTCTGAACGCTTGGAGGAGAAAACCTACGGTCCAGATTGGATCCTGCATTGCCCTTTGCCTCTCGGGAAATTGGGCAGGTGGGCCAGGCTGCCCTTCTTGGACAACCTGCCCATCCCTCTCCTGGCAGCACAGGTGGGCAGCTGCTCCGCTGCAAATGCCAGGGCTTTGAAAGAGCCACCTTGCTCGCAGGTGTGCTGTCACCTTCTGATGCCAGATGCCCTACCTGGTGAGGTACAGAAAGGCCCAGGGTCAAACATTCTCCCCCCCCACAGAATCACCCCTGGCAACTTTGACCCAGCTCCTCTGTTGAGTCTGCCCCATAGAAGTTTCAATGAGGGAAATTGGGGGAGGGCGGGAGGGTTCTGTGCATTGCCTTGGACTCCTGGAGGAAAGGTAAGGAAGTGAAACTAAAAAAGAAATACTTACTAAAGGAGTAAGTTTACTGGAAGTAAAAAAAGAAAACCAAATAGACGAATAAGGGGCATTGTCTACAGAAGGGAAAAATTGCTTTGGGAAACTAAAGTGGCTTGGACTGGCAGACGCAGAGAAGTCACCGAGAAGTTATTTTTTTTGGGGGGGAGGGGGGCTCTTTCTGCTGCTGCACAGCTGTCATGATCAGCAGCCGAGCAGCCCCTCCCCCCGCAGGTCGGTCGCCAGCATCCACCATCAGGGCCACTGGCAGCTCGTGTCAAAGCCTGGCTGGCCTGGGGCTTCCGTTCCTGGGTGAAAGGATAGCCGAGCCAGGCGGGGTTGCAGGGATGAGGCTCTCCAAGGGGTGTGTGTGTGTGTGTGTGTGTGTCCCATCCTGGATAACCACACACCCACCATCCTGCCCAGATCTGAGCCGTGAGTAAGCTCATCAACCTGGCAGAAGGGAACAAGGGCCGCCTGGCAAGGGAAGCTGTTCTGGGCAGCAGGATCCAGCTCAGGCAGCTTCTCCAGCACTTGGGGGGGGGGGGGGGGGGGGGGGGGGGGGGGGCCCCTCCCCCCCCCCCCGGGGCAAGAGGCTTTGGCCTACTTTGGGGAACAATGCAGGGGCTGCAGCCTGGGCCATCCACCCCCCCCCCACTCCTTCCCAGTTCTGCTTGGGGGACCCCATGAACCATGCCAGGCTCAGCCAAGCTATACCTGGATTGGCCCTTTTCTTGGCTCTGAGCCCATAAATTGTCCCTAACTCTCCCTGTTCAAAGCTGCCTCTGTCCGGGTCAGGTTCAGTCCTTTCCCCCAGATTGCCTCTTCTGGCCACAGGGGTCTCACGGGTGGCCGTTCCTTGGTCTGTGGCTGGACCCTCCGTTCCTCAGCCCAGGCCGGCCGCTGGCTTCCCTTCCTTGCAGAGGAGCAGCCAGAGGGCAGAGACCGACTTTCCGTCGTGTCCCAGATTCAGCCAAGGCAAGAGTTAATTAGGGCTTTGGAGAAGCCAGAACTGCACAAACGGCGAAGCAGGATTGCTCCGGAGGAAGGAAGGAAGGAAGGAAGGAAGGAAGGAGCGAGCGCAAGAGCTTGGCTGTACAGAGTTCACTTGGCCTCGGACTCCTGACTGCACCTGCGGACCGGTTCTTTGCATCACCTGGAGGCCACGCAGGCTCTCCGCCCTTGAGCAAGTGCTCTGAGGCCGGCCAACCCCAGCAGAAAAGGAGCAGCCCAGGAGCAACTGTCCACCCTTCCCCACAACCATTCTTAAGTCCGGCCACTCTTAGCCAGCCCAGTCAACTTCCACGGGACCCTGGTTGACCCCTAATTCTGAGGCTGCCCCCCGTCAGGACTCCCCCTCCAATCTTCCTGCCCTTGGCCTTGATTCCACATGGCTACAAAGGCCCTTTTTGACCAGCTATCAGGAAGGGACACCTTTTAAAGAGATTTATTGAGTACCTACAAAACTTGTCTGAATGCACCTGAGTTTTCTCTGGCCTCTTTCCTCTCTCCCAAGGAAGAGAGAACTCCACCATGGGGGGCAGGGGGAGCGCCAGGCACACTCCGGGGCCCTTACAGTGTGTCTCTGGCCAGGTGCAGCAAGGGGGAGGGGGCTCTTGGGCCAAGAAATCAGCAGCTCAATAATCCAGGGCCCTCATGGCAGCAATTTTGTTAGCCAGGCGGCGGGGAAAATTTCTGGCCGCCTGTTTGTAATCTTCAGGCTTGGTCTTCAGGAGGGTCCCCGTGTTCTGCAAGGTCTTCGAAGGCTGGAGGCCCAAAGCGTCCATCACGTTGATTAAGTAATCTGTGAGAGAAAGGAGCAGCCTCACATCTCCGCTCCTAAATCGCCAAGAGGGGGGGGGGGGGCGTTCCCAGGACAACGGCCAGACTCCACCGGGTCCGGCAGATGAGTGAGAGACTGGATGGGAAGCCCCAGGAAAAGAGGCTGAAGGTGTTGGCTGCCCTTAAAAGCGGGGAGGCAGGGGGGCTTACAATAATGCTCTTAAGTACTCAAAGGAAAGCCTGCTCCCCCCTTTTTAAAATGCACCACTTGGACCTGAGATCCAGGGAGGCAGACTGGACCGAGAGAGCCCCCTGACCCTGGGGCCAATGAGCCAATCAGCTGCCTCTCCACTGGAGATTCTCAACTGGAAGCCCGGCGGCCTAATGGCAGGGATGCTGGAATCTGGATTCTGAGCAGGGAAGGGGGCTGGGTGGCCCCCTCAGGACCCCATCCCCATGCAGGACCTAACCTGGGTATCTCCCCCACAGCCCAAACATCCTTCCTCCTCACCGATATCCGTGGCCAGCTGCTTGGTGGAGTGCGGGGTGAGCTCAAGGATCTGCAGGATGACCTCGCAGTACGTCTGCATGGTGGCCCTGGCAAAAGAGCCCAGCCAGTAGTCCGCCATGTTGTCCAGCTCAGGGACCTCATCGCCTGGGAGAAAGAGGAGCGCAAGGGAGGGTTGTCCTACACTGCAGAGGACGTCTTCCGTTGGGGAGAGAAATTAGGGCGCTGCCCATGTGAGCCATCCTGCCTGCGGCTGCCTTCTCCTGGCCCCGGTGCCCTTTCCCACCTGGTTCTGGAGGGAAGGGCAGCTTCCCAGCATGCAGGGCGAGTTCCAGCGCTGCGTCCTCCTGGGTCACGAAGGGCTCCAGGTGAAGAGGGAGGGACATGATGTATTGGCCGATCTAAGAGGGAGGGAGGAGAGCAAATGGTCAGGCAGCCCCAGCCTTTCACTGTAGAAAATGGGGTCACTCTGAAGCCCTGCTAATTTCCTCCGTTTCTCTCGATGGCACCAGCGCATTCCTCTCCAGGGCACATCCTGAAGCCCAAGAGGAGGGGCTCAGCCAAGGGTCACCACAGGGCCCCAAGATTTCTCCTCTCCCCTCGCCCTTGGAGGATCCTTTTGGTAGCTCCAACCTCCCAGAATGACCCTCCAGACCCCGAGCTGCCTCGTCCGTCGAGGCCGGTCCTCAGAGGCTTCTCCAAAGGCATCAGTACTCACAAGGGGCTCAGACCGGACCCCTCAGGGCCACAGCTCAGGGACCAAGGAGGTCTCTACCCCTTCCAGGCTGCCCAGCTCCGGAAATCGCCCTTTTCTCAGTGCTGAAGAGCAGCGGCCAAGTGAGGCCGCTGCCAGAGGGAGAGCAGCCTCATCTGCGGTCCGGTGGAGAACCAGAGGCAGAAGCAGCAGAAGACCTGGAGGCCCACAGCACCTGCCTTTCCTGGGTGAACCAGCCACCTACGTTGCTGATGTACTCCAAAGGCGTGAGGCTGAAGTTGGGCAGGTCATCGGTGAGGATCTCGCCCGCACTGCTTGCGCTCCACCTCTAGGTCAAGGACGAGCAGACAGGCAAATGAGCCTGACTTGTCTCGCAGAGCAACCTTCCCCCTCTTTCTTCTCCCCACAGTCCTCGTTCAAGGACTCTGTGGGGACCCCCTTGCCCTTGCCCGTCTGGCCACTTGCAGGACACTCACCTCCATCTTGGCCACCAAGAGCAGCTGCTGCTTGATGCGAAGGAAAACCGAGTCGAAGGCCAACTGGTGGGCAAGCTGGTTGAGGCGGGTGAAGGCGGAACGTGACGCGGAGAGCAAATTGTGGCTTGTCCCCTTCTCCTGCAACAGGGGAGGAGGGGGGCAGTCAGGCCGGGCTCCTCTTGCTCCCCTGCAACACCCCAACAAGGAGTCCTTTCCCTCCACAGCAGCCGTGAAACCCAACTCAGAATCGGGGGGGGGGGAGCCAGGGGCCTTCCCCCTTAATGGACCGGATGATGGGGGCCGAAACAGCCCCAGCAGCCCTGAGAACGAGAGGGACCCCAGGGCAGTCGGTGTGGCCTCGGAGCTCAGGGAAGCCACAGGCAATGAGAGACCGCCGTTGACGCGCCGACTGCCATGCTTCTGGCTTGCCCATGCTGCTGGGCCGCTTCTCCCCTGAAGCCCCCTCCCCCTCCAAAGGAGGAGCCAACTGGAGACTCAGCCCGAGGCCATCAAGCCTTTTCATTTCCACGGGTCAACCCGGAGCCTGGAGGAGGCGAATAAAGCCCAGGGACTCTTCTGGGGGGAATCATCATTCTCCTGCAGGATCGGGCCTTCTCATCGGAGGCTCAGCTGGGTCTCTGGAGCTCTGCAAACTCTCTTGGGATGCCACGTCTCAGAGAAGGGGACCAGGCAGGGAGTGCCCAGAATTGGGCTTGGGCACCGCTCCCCAGAAGATGGATGCCTGCAGTGGGAATGTCTGAACACGGGCAAAGGTGCCCCCTATTTTGCAAGCCTTTCAGACCGGGCCCTGCCCCCGACTTCTCTCGCCCTTGTGGTGCCCAGCCTGTTTCTGGAAAAGAGGCAGGGAGGGTGAGAGGCAGCGCCCAGGGTGGAAAAGAGGGAAGACCCCCCTTCCAGGGCAACTGGACCAAAAACCCCGTGCTCCCATCCTGCCACTTCCACCCCCGCCCCCACCCGAGGCCCTGCCTTTCCACCCATGGGCCAGCTGAGCAAGAGCGGCGGGGAATCGGTCTCCCTGGCAAACGCTCAGAGGGCCCAGAGCCTCTTGCTGACAGCAGCCGGAGGAGGAGGAGGAGGAAGAGGAGGAGAGGGGGGTCCAACTCAGCCTGCCTTGATGCATTCTTTTCCCCCCATGCTCCTGTAAGGCTGCCTGACAAGCCAAACTGGCATCCCCCCCCCCTTTTCTGGGAAAAGCCAGCAAGGTGAGAAGAACTTGGAAGGGCCCAGGGACAGCAAACACTGTGGGGAGGGACCGTCCCCTCCGTCCCCTGCCAGAGGCGCACAGAGCGCTTTCGGGTTGGGTTGGGGGGGGGGGATAAGCCAAGGGCTGAGTCCACGGTGGTTCTTCTGTCAGCCCCTCTGCGCCCACCTTGAGCGTGTAGAGGGTCTCCAGCAGGGCAGCGTACTCGGCCGGGCTCTCCTGCTGCAGGTAGCAGTACTCCTGCCAGGGGTTCTTCAGCTGGCTCTGCCTCTCTGGGCTGCGCTCCTGGAAGCCGCTCAGGCTGCACGGACGGTAGGACTCCGAGAGGAACTTCCCCGCCTTGGAGAGGACCCTGCAACCGGCACCGGCAGACAAAGCGGCCTGCTGATGGAGGGCACCCCGGAGCCTCGGCCCTCAAAGCTTCAGGGGGGGAGGATGCAGAACCAGAAAGGAGAGCCGGGTGCTGGGGGAAGACGGGCCGGGCCCCACCCCACCCCACCCCTTTCTGAAGAGCAGCCCAGCAAGCCCACCTGTTGGCCAGTTGCTGCTCCAGGTCTCCACACTGACGTAGGAGCTCCCCACAGGTGGCAATTATTCTGCAGGGAAAGAGATGCTGATGCAATGGCTGCCCCCAAAGGCCCCCCCTCTTTCCCCCCCTCTTTCCTGCAGTGAAAAGCCACAGGCCAGGGTGGGCTGGAAAGGCCCAGGAGGGGTACTACTTCCCAAATCTACCCCAATACAAGCAATCCTCGGTTTATAACGGTTCATTTAATGACAGTCCAGAATGATGAGAGCCTCGGAAAGGGTGCTCTGCAACCTGAAAACGCTTCTGTTTGCTGTTGCCAAACTCTGCGCTGCTACACCCCCCCCACCCCCCCCACCCCGGTAAATGGTGGGAATTGGAGCTGAAGAATTCCCACCAAAGGATCTCCCTGCCCTGCATGGAGGAGCAGAGCCCATCTCCCCCTGCAGGCAACACCTCCAGCCAGCCCAGAGAGGAGAGGAAGCCAGAATCCATGCAGAGAGCAGGAGGTGGTGTGTGGGGGGGTGTGTGGGGGGGTGTTCTTGGGTGGGTGGGTGGGTGGGGGCTGGGAAGTCTGGCACAGGCCACAGGCAACTGCCTCTCTGCTCAGGGACTGAAAACCCTGGGCTACCTGAGCTGTACCTCAGCCCCTGAGACGCTCCACACTCCTTACCTGGGACGCCATCTGTTTAATGACCAATGAGGTCACTAAATGACCATAACTGGGAGTGCCACGACTGTGGTCATTGAGACAAGCAGCCATGTGAGTATCTCACTTAAAGACCACTTGGCTCAACGCCCAAAATTCAAATCCTAATTGTGGTCATAATTCAAGGCCTCTCTCTACATAAAAGAAGCCTGGGTCTTTGTCTGCTTTTACAGCATCCGGTGTGGCTCACTTTCTTGAGGAATCTATTCTAACCCTAACTCTGACAGTTAGAACAATTAACTAGTGGAACAACTTGCCTCCAGAGAAGTTTTGAATGCCCCAACACTGGAAATTTTAAAGAAAAGATTGGATAACCCTTTGTCTGAAAGTATTGTAGTGTTTCCTGCCTAAGCAGGGGGTTGGACTAGAACAGGGGTGGGCAAACTTGGCCATTTTGTGACTTGTGGACTTCAACTCCCAGAAT
>JAEANM010005922.1:0-19083 GCA_017656035.1 Myanophis thanlyinensis
CAAACAAACAAACAAACAGTATTTTTCAAATGTATTTCCGTCCCTTCCCCACGCCCCATAAAAAAAATCAGAAGCTTTTAATCCAAGGCTAAATTTTCCTGAAGAAAGAAATACTGCTTTTCAACAATATTATTAGAAATAATGAAACAGATGGATTGCAGGCCTAGGAAATGTTTTACAGCATCTTTAAAAAAATATGGATATCACAAGCACTGATAGATATAAACACTGAGGCTAGGACAAGAATAACACACTCTCAGGACAGAAACATAGATCTGAGTCATGGACAGATACTATTTCATAGGTTGATGAGGATAATTTGGAGTGGAAAAAAACTGTGCCAAAGAAAAAAACATTTATAAGTGAACTGAAATTTATAGAATATAGGAAAGCAAGGAAAAATATTTTACATTTTCTAAACTGAATTTCCTGATTATAGCTTGAGTTTAGAATGTTCTGGGAAACAAATAGTTTCTGACTATTTATAACTAGTTGTAACATGAGCAATTAAAGAAAATAACTATATGAGTATACAAATTGTAACTTACTAGTAATATGACTTGATGGCCCACAGTTAATCAATATCCAGATATTCCCTTCTATCACCATGTTTCTGTGCTTTTTCTATTTGCCTTCTTTTCTCTAACCCCTTTTTTCTTTTTCAGTCTTTCAAGAAATTCCTTTGATTATATTTATCTTTTAATTTTAAAATTCAAACTGGTATAATTCTATTTTCTGAAGACCCTTTGGAGATGGTCAAGATTTAACAGGATGAGGAAAAATATGGGCAGTAAAAAGAAAAAGGGAAACATAGCATATTGTGGAAGATGGAATGGGAGATGAATGAGAAGCAAAGGTCTCAGAATTGTAAATTTATTTGTACCTGAAGGGTTTCTCAGTTTTGATTGCACTAGTAGTCTAGAACAGTGGAATAACTTATGAGTTTAACCTATTATACTAAGTTCTGTCAGCTATATCGAACTGTTGTTGAATATGATGCAGAGGGGAATTCCTGTGTGGAATTTCCTTGAGCATACTTAAATATGCTAAATGTTAAAGTCTTTTCTAATGTATATTTCAGAATGCTGCCATATTCTGAAGAAAAGCTGGCAATTGCTCATAGTAGCTGAACTGGTTGAATTATAAGATTAATGTCCTTGATAAGTGCTTCTCAAAGTGGCCTGGAGAACCCCGGGTTCTTTGACATCTTTTCAGAAGGGTTATAGTCTCGAATAAATAAATGCATTTCAATTTTTTGTGTGAGATGTGTGGCATTTAAGATAAACAAAAAAACAGCAAATATTGATAAATACAACCCACATAAATCAAAGCTCTTTGAGTTCATCACTGATTTTTAAGAAAGTAAAGATTTTGATTTTGAGACCAAAATCTTCACAAACTATGGCTCTAAATGAAAGTAGTAGTAATAAAAAAAAAACATTTTCATCATGCTTTTCTGGAAACACCCACATAGAAACTAATTAATTCTTTTTTTCCAACCAACCTAATATTCTTCTAATTTCTTTAAATCAGAGTGAAGAACACTGGCTTTTCAAAAAACAAAACAAAACCTGATGCCAACAAGATTTCCAACTCTTATAAATTGATTCCTTCATTTGAAAAGCTAAACATTTCTTCTGTTATATTTCTCAAATGAAGAACTTATTGAGATAAATTTAAACATTTCCTTTATACTGAAGTCATAACATAATCTCAACAATGCCCAAATATTTTGAAAATGCTACTTGCATAAGTGGTAAATTAACTGCAATACAACCAATGTTGTCATTGTTTTGATTTCACCAATGCTGGAGTTAATTAGTGTAATTAAAGCACTCTAAACCTAATAACAACATTTTAAAGTAATATTGTCTTCAAGGATAGGAAGAATCATATTATTCATACAAATAACTCCTGGGAGAAAATTGTAACTAAATACAGTGCAACCAAAGTGTCTATCTATATTGTATAATAACACTGTTGAATGTAGTTTGATACTTTACATGTGATGAATTGAAGCCAGTGGTAATTGAACATAGCTTGTGAACACATGGTAAGTAAATCTCCACAACATCTAATATTTTGTGCCATAGAGAAAAATATATGTACATCTACAGCTAAATTGATCTAAATAAAATAAAAACTGACACCCAGTTTGGATCATACTTTCATAACAAATATAAAATATATAAAATGGTCTACATGTTAATATCTTTTTTAAAAGCATTATGGATTTGAGTTAAGAGTTGAAGCCTCAGGCTTTGTGGATTGATACATAAAATGTATCAATTCATTTACCAAATATGAGGAACAAGTCAGGAATGCTGGTGTGCATAACTGAACTTCTGAAGTTTGTTCAGTCAATAATGGAAGAAGCCAAAGAGATAACTGAAAGTGAATCAGAATTGTGTGGAATTCTGATCTACTATGGTATGTAGACACAATCAACAAACCACCCACAATTTGGTTTGCTTTAAAATGGAATGATTTTTACCTATTTGGTTTGATTAATCTGATATGCTACCCTGAGATGGATCCTTCTTGATTTAAAAAGAGAATGGAGAGGGAGGATCCTTCTTGATTTATAAATTATTAAATACATTAATCACGTTATACAATAGTAGTTTGTCATTCAGCTTTCTTCAGACAGACCTTACCTGTATAAACATTCAGTGAAGATTTAACCATTTTTTTCAGAATTAAAAGCTGCCACTCATATATTGAAGAATTTGGTTTGTAAATTTAACAATGTACACATGCTAAGAAAATGATTAGACAAAGGTTTTTATACCAAGATAATAAAATGAGCATTGTTTGATATCAGAACCTATCAGAGAATAAACAAAATATCTGAGAAGGAAACTGGTAGCTAAATTATGCCAACAACTTGTTTGGAACTAGATTTAGCATCTTAACAACAAAGTTTTTATTAGGAAAATAAATAAAGCCTCTATAATATGCTATAACCTGCCTCTTCAACACTAATGCTGTTAAATCTATTTATCATGCAGTACTTCTTTGTAAAACTGTAAATACTTATTTTCTTATTCCCCATGTCCAAGTTTATGTTAATTTTCTTTCATTAGACCAGAAAACTTTGGTTGCAAATTCTGGCATGGCACCTGCCCATAACTAAAAACACATGACCTAATATGAATGTCTACAGGCAATTTTTTACATTATTGTACATTATTGGTATTTAATTATCACTTTGTCCTTGTTTCCCATACTTGATCAAATTGAATTGAATTAATTGATTGCACTATGATCCTTATTCAAAACAAAAGTGATTAGTTCAAGATACTCAATTTATTGCAAGCCACCTAAAGTTGCTCAAACAGTACAATACAAACAAACAAAACAAATAAATAAATCCTAATTTCATAATCACAGGAAAATCTTGATTTGGTTTGTTTTTGAGTAAAGGAATATTAATGGATATCAAGGATATTAATGTGTTATATCAGCTTATTACCAATGAGTTTTTGAAAGTAACTGACTTTTGCAAGAATTTGTGTGCATCAAAATGAACAATGGAATATTAAAGCTTCTTTTCTTTCACACATACCATAAACAACACAATTTATTTTCATTTTTTTCCTTTTCTAAGTATTTTGAGTTTTATTTTAACATTTTAACCATGTTACTGTAAATTGCCCCCAAAGCTGCTTGTAACCCATTCTGAGATTGCAATGGCCACTCCTACCATGGTCATATGACCACATTTTAGGCATTCATTTACAGTTGTTTGCAGTGCCCCCACAATCATGTCATCATGATTTATAACAATTTTGTTGGAAATCAGAATTTATTACTGTTTTTCAACAAAAATTGCCCATATCAAAAATGGATTTTCTTAATGACCACAGCATTTACTTAATGGCAAAAAAGATCATAAAACAGATTGGTCAAGTAATCTATTGTATGACTGTCATAACTTATGACCATTATTGCCAGGCTCAATTACAGTTGTAAGTTGAGGGCTAGCTGTATTTTTAGTTAAGATGATGGTAGATTTAGGTTTCTGTCTTTTCTTTGCAATATGTCATTTTCATTTTTTTTTAAATTAAGCCACCTAGAATCACTGTAGAAACAGGTGCTTTCATACTTTAAATAATATTCAGCATTAATAGGTTCACATATGTCTACCTGGCTGAAATTGCTTTATCAGTTTTCTCTCATTGCGTGCATCTTGTCAATGAGAAGAAGTATAAAAATTGAAGCTAGTCCAAGAAAGTTAAAAAAAATGTTGTTGGCCTTAAATACAATTTTTCAGAGAAGTGGTAATTTGTCTGGAAGAAATCTTAAAATGTTTCAGAACAATAATTTGCTCTCCAAAAATGCATTTAAAATACTACTGAACACATTTCTCAAAGCCAAATTATAGGCTGAAAGTCAGAGTCAGGAGCACATAACTTGCATAGGTCTCAAAGCAGTAGACAGCTGCATATTGGCCAAATGTCCAAAGGAATGGGAAAATTGCTGCTCTGATTTCTCTTTGTTAGAGTTTCAGTGACAGAGTGCTCAGCTTGATGCAAGCCAGAGGATTATCCAATGCATATAAAAGATCAGATTCTTAAATGCAAACTGTGCATTTGGTTCAACTTTCATTCAACCATCTCAAGAAAACATAGCCTATTCTCACAATTATTTTCAATCAATCAATCAATCAATCATCAATCAATCAATCAATCCTTTATTGTCAATGCACAACATGTATGCAGCAAAATTGAGCTTCCATTGGTACAATCACACAAAGCACAGAAACACAGAATACATTCAGATACAGAATATATCTCCAGACTTGGAAAATAGCAACCACTTTACAAAAATTAAAGAGACAAGAGAGTTGCCAAAGACACATATTAAGGACATACCAAGGAAATGGTGTTGGGCCCAAATTATAATGCCTTCACTTCCTTTAAATAGAATGGAATGCTTGTTACAACCTATAAAGTTTTATAAAGGGGTTGGATATCTATGAGACCACGTATCTCACACAGATTCTGTCTGTCCCATCCAAGTGAGCAAAGACCACCTGCTGAAAGCCTCCAATAATATGGCAGGAGAGGGCTTGAAAATGGTCTGTGGGAGTTCCCATCCTGATGACCAGTATGAGGCTCTTTCCCACTTTTATGGCACTTTTTTGATTACTCTAGAAGAACTTGGATGGATGAAATATCAGAGCCAGATGGTCCCTGAGTATGTTTAATATATTTTAATGTCATGTCTAATGGAAGTAATGATCTATATACTACTAAAACTTTCCCATCTGTTTGTAACCTTCAACTGAAATGGTGCATCAAAGGGCGACATATTTTGAAATAAAATACTTCAACTGGATTAACTTAAAGAGGACATCCAAAGTCTGAGACCCATTACTTTCTCTGGGGTTGAAATTTCAAGGCTCTTCAGACCAGTTGTTTTATGTATTGAAGGTAATATAGTTGTGTTAAGCACTGCTAAAGTGAGACTAAGCTTTGGATGACCCTAACTGTTAACTTCAACTTTTTGGGAGTTTGAAACTTAAAACATTCATATTTGGGCAGTACTATAATTAATTGAGGTCCTGTGGGCTCAGAGTATAAATTACAGGGTTGCCTGTAAATTACAGGGTTGTTCAGTTACTTCAGTTAAGTTAATAAATCCTGTTACATCTATGTTGGTCTGCCTACTGCAACCCGCTACACAATAAGTTGTATTTGTAAGATTGTGGCCGATGCAGCACCGCTGTGGTCAGCTGCATCAAGTAATTGTAATTTCAGATGCTTCCTGCCAGTTCCCCACAAGCAAAGTCAATGGGAAAGTAGCAAAGACTTTTGCTCTTACTCCAACTGTTCTTTGCCTGCTTATGGTTATTCTGTTTATTGGTTTAGGTAAGAAGTATCTTTGAAACAATGACCCAAAGGGTCATGTGTTGTCAATTAATGTTATCATTTGAATGCAATATATGAAGTTTTTAGGTCTTACTACTTTCAAAGCATTTGTCTTTCATAGACAAGGCTTTATTAATTGGATTACACTATTTCCGTGACAAGTTATGATTTATTTGAGAATTAAGTGAGCTCCACATGTTTTATGATTAATACAAATGTTGTAATGCTGATAACATTCTGTAGATTTTCCTCTGAAAGGTTTGTCTGCTATCATGGCATACCTTCAAAACCCTGTGTTATCAGTGTGTGTGGGTGTGAATGACATGATACATCTGCAATGTACATTTTGCATGTTTGCATTCTGTACAAATCGGCATCTGCCACATTTTAATTTATGTATATTCATATATACAAAGCTAGCAAATATCATATTATACTTGATATAAACAATGTGTATTATACTATAATATGGATAGAACTATAGGACTATATGGAGAGTGCTTATTTAGGACAGAATTCAGGGGACTTAATTATCCAAATTTGTTTACTATTACCAATGGAATTCAATACTTATATTCAGTGGTAGAATTCAAATTTTTTTTTTACTACTGGTTCTGTGGCCATAGCTTGGTGGGCGTGGCTGGGTGGCAGTTTCTGTAAGCAAGGCAATAAAGATCAGGCTAGAAAAAATACCAGAATGTTTTTTTCCTGCCTTCCTTACAGGATTAACCCTGTAAAGTGGAAAAAAAACAAAAGGAGATTTATTCTAACAACCGGTTCTCTGAACTGCTTAGAAAATTTACTACCGTTTCCAGCAAACCTGCTAGAACCTGCTGGTTTCCACCTCTGCTTATACTGAAAAATTCAAATATTAATTTGCCCAACAAGCAATAGATTTTCAGGATGAAAAGTGCACATTAAAACCAGTATTTAAATACCTGTTTTTGAGGAGCTGGTTTAAAGATAACAGTTATTGTAAATGAAACAAATTCATGTGCAGTCATCTGTGATTACCTATTCTTCCATGTTATTGCCCTTATTCTGTTGTTTATCTTCCACCTCTCAAATTTTAGATATTCCTTCTTGGATTTTCTAAAGTATTATAATATCAATGGTCTCATATATGTATAAAGACAATCAATATTATTTTAGTTGTCAGCAATGAGCAGGTACCAATTCTAGCTGTAAGTAATTGAGAAGCCTGTATGCAGAATAAACTATTTGTAATGGGGAAATTAATTAGGCAAGTATTCTATGATTTTTTTAAATTGTAATCAAGGATATTGTAATCAAGCCCTTTGGGAGCATATACACAAAAGGCCAGAATGGTAGTTACATTGGGACTGGGCAGGCCCCTTTATTCAAGTACCCCTTTACTCAAGTACCCTTTTACTTAAGTACCTCAGATTCAGAAAACATACATATATAAATACAATGTGTGGATATACCTCTGTGTATATAGATATACAGATGTTGAAAATGATATGTAGATTCCCCATCCCTCTTATCTTTTTCTTTTCTCCAGAGATTCTAGTACAGGAAAAAAAAGAAAGCACTGAGGCAAGGGGATTCATAGTTCTCTTTAGTTGACTTTCTAAGATTTGCACACATACAAGGTATGGTCAAACTTCCTATTGGGGATTTTTACTGAGAGGGCTAGAACATTTTATTATTATCCTCTTATTCCCCCAGTTTTTCACCATTCAGTTTGTCATAAACTGAGTTATAACTTCATGGAGACTCGAAGGAGTTATTTCTACCAATTTAGGTACTTGCAGTAAAGCACAAATAGCTAGCAATTGCTAAATGGCAATACAATTATTCCAAGTGCAATTTAATCCTTACTTTGCAGATTCCAGACAACTCTTGTTATTGGTATTCCAAATGGAGTATACAGAACAAGCTAATTCCAAAGCCACACTGTGCAATCATATGGATTGTTTATACCAATCAACAACAGTCAAATTTAAGACTGAATCTAAAAGTATAAGATATCTATCAAAGTTGCTGATTGCAGGTTTTAATTACACATGTAGCTTTTCTTTATCTACTTTTAGAATTTTGCTTAAAAATTACTTAAAAAATAATATAAAATTAGGTTCAATGAAAATAAAACAAAAAGGAAGAAGATACCATAGTATTGCATTTAGCATTTTTGTTTTTCACTTTTTTCCTTACATTAATGTGTTTTTGATTCTTGGTGAGGACATCTGTTTTATCCCCAGTCTTTTAATAGTGTACTAATGGTGCCAGATGTTTAAAGCTTTTTTCTTTTCTTTAATCTAATGTTTTTAGTTTAGTTTACTTTATCATCATTGCACCTCGTACAACAAAATTAAATGCCATCTTCAGTGTACATTATAACCACAAAATAAGTTTGCAAGTCTGGATATAATAAAAACTAAATAGTTCACAATAAGACCTACAAACAGGAAGAGCTATAATCTCAACAGTATAAATGCTCTGTATAATTTGCAGGGATTTTCTCTTAGTAAGAATTTCTGTGATAACATAAAACAACGTATTAAAATAAAATATGAGAAAACAAAACAAAACAAATAAAAATGAAGGCTGTAGCCACAGAACATAAATTCGAAGCTGCTTTGACAGGCCATCTTCTCTTACAGATAAGTGTTTTTCTGCCTCTTTTAGTAATTAATTATAAAAAGAGGTAATTAGAGGCAGTGGGCTGAAATGGATTCTTAAAAACAAAAAGAATCAATTCAATAGTTTCTGACCTATGAAGTAACTGAAAATAAATTTCAGAAGAAATTTGCTTGCAGGGAGTTGGATCATTCTTAACATATGTTAGGTGGAACTCAGCCCTGTTGAATTTTCTGAGCTTTTGTTTAAATGCATTTGTAAAAGGTAGGATCCTACAACAAATAATTGAATAGATCGTTGAAACCTCTTAACTCAATCAAATTCCAATGTTCTCATACAGCATAAAGTGTTTTCATTTTTAAAAAAATAAAAAAGTGTTACCCATTTCTAATGAAATGATGCTAGGCTGTTTTCAAGAAGCAGAAAGCAGGAATGAAAACCATAAAGTCAACTTTCACTATATATCAAGGCCTCTTCCATTTTGTGCAGAAGGATGAACAATAGTGTTATCCTAGGGCAGGAATATGTATGCCAATGCTTAATGTTTCATCACAAGGTTTACCTTTTCAGTTCCCTGATCACATTATGGATTAATGCTACATCACCTGGACTTGAATGCATATTGCCTGTACAAATTCAAATTTATTGGTCACATACACAGTCATACATGATACGATATGCAGTGAAATGCTTACGCGACTGCCCGCGACCAGGAGTAAGTTAAGGCAAAATGGGAGGGTAGGGTAGGAAATAAGTTAGGGATAGTTGGGAAGGTGGGAGTGAAATTCAATGGTTGGTTCCTGTTATAGTCCTGAGTATTCTTGTGGTTCCTGGTTTGTGTCTGTATTGCCTGTGGAAAGAGGCAATTTCAGGCATCTCTCTGTGTTTGCCTTCAGAGAGTGAAAATGCTTTCCTGACCACATCGTGGTAAACAGTCTATTGTTGGGGTGGCTGGGGTCCTTCGCTATCTTCTTAGCTTTGGTTCGGCAACGTTTGTTGTAGATGGAGTGCATCTTGGGGAGTTTGGTGTAGATGATGCGCTCAGCTGAGCATACCACTTCTGTAGTGCTTGTCTGTTTTGCATGGTGCTAGTCCCAAACCAGGTTGTGATGTTGCCCATCAGGATGCTCACTACAGTGCAGGAATAGAAGTTCCTAAGCACCTTCGGTGGAAGTCTGAAGGCCTTAAAGCGTCAGAGGTGGAAGAGACGTCGTCAGGCCTTTTTTACCATGGTGTTGATGTGGAAGGTCCATGACAGATTCTTTTAGATGTGCACACCAAGGTATTTGAAGCAGTCCACTCTCTCTACCTAGCTTCCGTTGATGAATGGGGTCTGGTATTTCCTTTCCTGTTTTGCACTGAAGTCCACTACCAATTCCTTTGTTTTGCTGACATTAAGAAGGTATAGGCTCATTAAAATCGTCAAGTGTCATAAATACATGCCAATTGCTGAGCACTCAAATTTAGATCACATGATCAAAATAATTATAAAAGAATAATTATGTTCAGTCCTATTGTTGTTTTTCCTTTTCATAAAAAATGAAGTTTAGAAAATGGAATTACTGCATCAGCAGATCCTACATGTTAGCAGGAGATCTATGGGATATGTCCATTTGGAAACATTTCAAAAACTCTGTCCTAAATAAATTCCTTTTTTACAGCCCTGTAATCTCTTAATTCAGGGTACAGTCAGGGTGACTGGCTGGAGCTGGCTGGATACCTTTCCTGATGCCATGTGGAGTTCGCAACATATTTTTTTTTTTTTGCTCCCTAGGAGAAAAATACACTGAACTCGGAGTAGGAGGTGAGCATTTTCACCACTGTCCTAAATTAAAGCACTTACAGAACATAGTTTGCACAAAGAATGCAAGTACAGATAGCCTTTGACTTACCATCGTTCATGTAATAACTGTTCAAAGTTACAGCAACACTGAAAAGAGTGACTTGTGTTTTCACACTTAAAACCATTGCAATATTCCCATGATCAGGGGATCAGAATGTGGGTGCTTGTCAATTGGCATGTATATATTACAGTTGCACTGTCTGGGGAGTCATGTCGCCACCATTTAAAATCTTCCCGGTTGGCTTCTGACAAGCAAGTCAATGGAAGAAGCCAGATTTTCTTAACAACCATATGATTCATTTAACAACCGCAGTGAGTTGCTTAACAACAAGTGGCAAGAAAAAAGTTGTAAAATGGAGTGTGACTCATTTAACAAATATCTTGCTTAGTAATGGAAATTTGGGTTCAACTGTGATCATAAATCAAAGGCTACTTGTAATAACAAGTAACCTTTTCTGTCTGTACAATTAAAAAAAACAGAAAATAACTCTTAAAGTGTTTATCCACAATCATTTGTGGAAGAAAATATCAGTATTCTACTCCTCATTAAATGCATGAATTGGCCTGAAATAGAGGTTCTATTCCACTGACCTATTGAATTTCTACCCAAGGTGCTAAATTCTTGTCTATTATAATTGTTTTTAGAAGGTGCTGTTTAAGCCTTGCTTGATCATTAAGCCACTTGATGATCAGGTGAGCTATGTTAGAGATCAAAGGCTAATAAATGTCAGCCACTAATTCCATCTCCTTAATGTGCTGATTTTTCACTTTGTCTATTGGTACATAACATATTTGTAATTCCCTTTAGTCTTGAACTATGAATGTAATAAAATGAATATCTTTGTCACAGAAAGAGACTTGTACATCTTTCACTGCCTTTTACTACATATTATTATTATTATTATTACAGAAGCTGTATTTTTCAATCCAAATTACAGAATTAGTTTCTTTGAAGACAAATGCAGCTTTCAGTATGAATCCATAACATTCTAAACATCAGTTTAAATTCCCCCAAAGACATATGAAGGAAAATGGAAAAACAACAGAATAATAAGGAAAATACAGAGATAAGTAACTTAAATCTAAATAAGAGAATAGGCATGCTGTCATGAAACAGCTGCGCCTCAAAGATATGGCCAAGGTTTGTGTGTAATATAATATTTCATTTATAGCCTGATTTTTTCTATGAAGAGCTGACTGTAGCCTCTTTTCTTCCAGTTTTAACATACATCAAGCTTGAAAGTAGGTTAGCTGAGAGACAATGACCGATAACCCCATTATGAACCTGGATCTCTCTAGTTCTAATCTGATGCTCTAGCTTGAGATCATTTTTGTACCTGTGTTTTTTAAAATCTCCTTTTCAATGAGTTTTATTTATTGCAATTACATCAACACATCCATGTAATTGTTACAGCAAAAAAAAAAATGTTTGCCATTGCTTATGGGCTGCTTTTCAGATGGTCAGAGAACAACAACATAGTAAAGTTCAGGCTATCTGCTTAAACAAGAGACAGATGCAATTCAGAACTTCCCCTGGCCCAAAGCCAACCCCGAGAAGTCTGTTACACAGGATGCAAAAGTGTTTAAATCTATTTGCAAAACTGTAGCTGTATAATTCTTTTGTTGTATCTTATAAAAATACTTACCAGGAGTTCTAGGATTAAGAGCTCGTAAACTGATTCCGAGGTTTATGCGTCGGATGAAGCCCTGCCATTCTCTTCTTCTAGAATCCTTTTAAAAATTACTATCTCTAGCTTATATCCCCAGGATTTCCTTGTGGCCTCATATCCATGTGCCTACCAGCTCTAACATTCTTTGCTAGAGAAGGCTAGCCAGATGCTACCATCTGTTCTGCTACAATTCAGCAAAAAAGATACTACAACTCTCTTCAGCAGCAGCAATTTTCCAGAAAGGTAGAGTGGAAGCTATTAAGAATTCTTAATTTTCTCCTCCTGTACACTGTTATGTACATCTCCTTCCCCTTTGTGAAATCTAAAACATTAAAGTACTGGGTACCATGCTCAGCCTGGCAATATCATTCCCTTGAGGTGTCCAAGTCAATTTGATACATTACGAATACTCAGAAAACTCATTTACCAATTAGGTTCTGCAGTCCAAAGCCAGTAACTAGCATCTGTGTTCTCTGAATTATAAATATGCATATTGTTTGCCTAAAACTATCCTTTTCTTTGCGTATCACATTCATACTAATGTATAATGAGAATATTAGTTTCTTACAATTAAACAAGAAAATAAAAGCTATTTATTACAAGTAGTTGTGTGCTTTGATGTCTAACTGTATTAAATAACTTTCTACACATTTGACCTTAATGGCTTCTTTTTCAGAAAAGAAAAAGAATCTGCCAAGTATGGTTATCGCTGTAGGTTTTAAAAGGTCTAGGAATGGATCCATCTTTCCAAGATTCATTCCAAGAGGTACATTTAATCCTATACATATTAGCTCAAGTCAAATGTCTAATATATTCATGAGTGGGTTTTACTCATTAAAGTACTTTGCATTGGAATTACTTCATGTTAGTTAACAAAGGCATTGGTAACAGGCCATGAAGTTTTCCCTTGCCCCTCCAAATGACATTCATAACCCCATAAAACTAAATGAAAATGAAAATAATTTTAAAATAAGTAACAAGAGATGTCAATCTCAATATTCGACAGTCCCCATGAGTTTCCATGAGATTTCAGTGTTCTTACTTGTGACAAGATAACTTGGAACAACATAGAAGAGATTTTGAGAGGAGAAATGCTCAAAACTGTATCTGATATGTGATAATGGGTGGGACTTGACATTTTTTTTAGTTGTGGTTTCTGATCTATAAAGCAATTTCCCACTAAGATTTAACTGCCTCAACTCTGTTAGCTTTCAGGAAGGCTTTGAAGTCCTGTCTATTTCCCCAAATGTTGGGGTCAGGATTTTAGTGAGTTTGTTACAGGTGGTGTATTGTACAGGTGGTGTTTTGCTATTGTTGTCTGGATTTTGTGACTTTGTATTTATTGTTGTATGGAGTCTCATTCTGCAAGTTAAATGGACATATACATCTTTAAACAAAAAAAAAAGTTTCTTAATTGTATATTACTTTTTGTACAAGGTTAGTTTTGTAGGTAAAATGCATAAAGAATGATCAGAATTATGGCTCTGATCCCTCACTTCAGACTTCTATACTTTTATGTGCAATGTCTTAACCTTTCCCCCTAATTGTGTATTTATAAAGTTTATAGAATCAGAAATCTGAATGAAAACAAGGAAGAAAGTAATTGGCATTCTCACTCAAATATCCACTGTGGATGAACAAATCAGATTATTTTTTTCCCAAAAAAATGTGCTAATAGCACCTGGAATGCCAGAGTCTCAAGTAGATGAATCAATGTTACTGGCAAAAGCACTTTGAGATCCCTACCCAATCAGACCTTGAAACATTTCTTGAGTGCAAATGATTTTCCCCAAGACCCTGCTCTTTAAAAATATTTCAATGCTTGTAAAAGACAGATTGATCCAAAGGTCTTCATGTCTAATAACTTGTTTTTAGTCAATTGGCCTTTTCTCACTTTTGAAGTGCAATCTATTTCTCATTGAATTGCCAGTCTTTATCTTGCCCCTATCGCATCTGTTCTGTTTCACTGCCAGATGCTACCATCCTGATTTTACCTGTACAGTGCATGAGAAGTAAAATAATTGATTAGAAATTTTTTGGCCTTTGTTGTCCTCCCTTTTCTGAACAATACCAATTGGCAAGGAAACCAACTGCCCGGGATAATGTTGCAGAATGGAAATTGTGAATGGAGTTTAGATTGTGACATCTCAAAACCTCTTCCCTGGACCTTCCTCCTTCTGCCACAGCTCAAATTGTATAGGGAAAAAATCAAATTGAAGGAATAAAGTAAGTGCATTAATTATTTAAGAATTATATTAAATCGGTAATAGCCATAGAGTAAAAGCACATACTATTGGATAAGTGTTCTAGTACTATTGTACAATTAGCTATCAGTCACCAATAGGTACATTGATTCATTGATTGATTCATTCATTGATTATTGGCCTCAAGTTGTTTTCAACTCCTATCAATCCAATAGAAATTCCCCATACCTGTTCTTTCAAGTCTGCCAATGATGCATTCACTGCCAAGTAGATACAAAGAGATAAATCCTATTTACATACCATTTAAACAATGCAATCAAAAGCCTAGGAATGAAAGAAACAGTTTTGTACAGATCCTTACAGCAGCCAACACCCAGAATAAAAAAAACCCCTATCAATCAAGAAACAATAACCTGATCAATACCAATAATCAAGGAACCATCAAGGAGGAAGCCCCACCTATGCCATGATGGCAGCTGACACCACTTTTCCCAGCACTGATAATATTACAATAAGAAAACAACCAAGAGAGCACCAAGAACCCAACAGTTTCATCAAATTTTGTGTGAAAGATTTTGTGTGTTTTTTATTTTATTTTGAGAATCTATTTTATAGCTTCTAATTATTAACCTGTGCTAGGTTTTAAAATTATGAAATAGATGGCATACTGGTGGAGTCTTAGACTTAGACTGCTGCTCTTGAAAAATGGCTAAAATTAAGAGGATATTTTCTTTTTTTTATTATGTTAGGTTTACACTTTTAACAATTTTTAAAGAAAGTTATAGCAGAATAAAGATTTAAAAAATAAAGGGCAAAACTGTGTAAAATAGGAGTGATGTGTTCCCCCCCTCTTCCATTCGCATAACTGCTAATCAGAAAGTAAATATTTCAACTTTACACAGAAGGTTAAACATCAAAGCTTATTGCTAGTATCTCTTTAAGTCATTTCTTCTATTGGGTTTAATTGATCTCATAACTCTTCCTAGAATCCTATTCCATACTAGAAGGATAACTTCATTCGAGCAAAAGGTTTCTCTTATTTAATACACATCATACAATAATTTACATTATTTGTATAGACGGTTTCCTTTATGATATATTTTTATATGCATTATTTTCCTGCTGGAAAGGGTCAATGAAATGGAGTGATTAAACAAAATCATGATTAAACAACATTCTGCTTTAGTTCCATGGTAAGAAAATGTCAACTTTAATAAAGAATCAAAGTGATGGGAGATAGTCAAAAGCAAGTATCATTTATTGGCATGTACCACTACAGCGATTGCTGGACTCCTTGCCAAATAAATATAAAAGAGCCCTGAACAAAACAAGGTTACAAGTTATAACCATAGGTTATATAATTTGTTATACAGGAATGATATTAAAATGCTGTAAATCATAATGTGACCTCTATAACTGGAATGTTTTAAACAATATAAAGGGGACTGCTTTTCTGAGGCCCCCTTACATTCTTCTAGCCTATATCTGCCTTAGATATGAACAGCAGGTATTATAAAGCAAGGACATTTATTGTACTAATATGCTGCATCCTTTCATACCATGAAAGACAAGAGCCTGATTTTTGTGACTTGTCTCCTTTCTAGGTTCATAGTTTCATCTGTCTATCAGGAAATTTATGTTAAATTTATGTGAATTTGAAAAATCTACTGTGTTTCTCCAAAAAGACACCCAACCTTGAAAAGAAGCTCTATCACAGTTTTGAGCGCATGCAATAGAAATAAGTCCCACCTACAAAACTAACCCTAATTAAGACCCCACCCATCTTGGTGCAAGGCATACAGGTAAAAAATAAGCTAGGGTGGGGATGGCGGTGGAGCTGCCCTACTTACCAGGCCTCACACACCCCAACACCTGCCTTGCCTTCTTCTGTGGATGCTTCTGTGGGCACTTGCCACCACTCACACACATCGCCCCAATCTCCATTTTGCCTTCAGATGCTTTCCAGAAAGTCTTTCTGCAGCTGATAATAGAGATTTGGGGTGATGCATGTGGGTGGCGGCAAGCGGCCTCAGAAGAAGAAGATTCTTGTGCATCGCCCTGGCCTCTGTTTTGCCTTCAGATGCTTTCTGGAAAGCCCTTTGCAGCTCTGTTATCAGCTGCAGAGGAAGGGATCTGCAGCTGATAACAGAGCTCCAGATCGCCCCAAAGCTCTATTATTGGCTGTAGAGAGACTTTCCGTTTTCTTTCTAGAAAGCTTTCTAGAAAGCTCTGGGATGATCCGATCCAAAGAGACCGGCCCAACTCATCTTGCCTAGCCATCGGGCTGCTTCTTTTGCAGCTGCTTCGCTCACTCTTTTCGACTGCAAAAGAAGCAGCCCTGTAGCCAGGCAAGGCACATGGGTAGTGTTGCATGCTGTGTTTGGCTGCAAAAGAAGTGGCCTGGTGGACAGGCAAGGCACATGGTGTGTGTGTGTGTGGGGGGGAATTTAGACACCTCTCAAAAAGAAGCCCTAGCCATTTTTTCGGGGGCCAATAGAAAATAAGACCTAGTCATATTTTCAAAGAAACACAGAAAAAATCTGAAGAAAGGAACATTTTGGGAAAAGTTGCCAAGCTCAAAGCGGCATTGGGATGAATATTTTTAAATAAATCTTAAATGGTCCAAATCAGTTTTACCAGCATTTAAGCAGTCTAGACATATACACACATTCCTCAGTTTAAGAAATAATCATTTTTTAAATGCAATTGATATCACACAATTGATCTATCAACAGTGAGGTTCCCACCTGTATCAGCCAGAAACCTTTTCTGTACTCACAGATGCTTACTCAGTGGATCTTTACCTCCCTCTGGTGATTGGTCTATAAAACTTGTTTTAAGTCTGTTCAGTATACTGTTTGGCAGCACACTGTGACATATTTTGGTTTGTTTTATTTTTAAAGTTTTATTGAACTAAATCCAGAGAGTTGTACATGCTCAGCTCACATATAGATGATTTATAAGGGATTGAAAGAATCACAGATACCAGTGTAAAAAAAGAAGTGTAATTAGAGTGGATGATTGCTCCAGTGGCTTTCTCCATACTGTGCTTGCAGTAAGAGAAATGCATTTTATCTGTATTGTGTCATAAATAAATATCTGCTAATTAAATTAATTTTGTTATATACTAAAATGCTCATCGTCAATAATTATAATATACAGTATAACTTAATATGAAGTATTAATATCACTTTATTCATAGTGTCCAGGATTGTCCAGATTTTAGCCTACTTCAGTTATCAATATCTGAGAATCTAGGTGTCAAACAAAATAGCATGTTTACAAAAATGAATCATGAAGAAAGTACTTGAAACTAAATCCCACTTAATTTGAAATCATTTATATATACTATGACTAGGACAGGAAATAATTACACAGTTACAGATAATTACCATCACGCCTCTATATTTCTACAGAAGGCCAAAAAGAGCAATATTTTTAGTTATGTTACTGTATCAATATTTGTAGCACTTGAGAGATGGGTTCTAAGATATTCTCCTTAAGTAATCAGCAAGGTTTATAAAAGGGCATCCTTTGTATGTACACAAAAAGTAGTCACGCTAAAATAAAATTGCTAGGGCTGTATTGCTACTTAAAGTTATTGGGGAGGAGTGGGTATTCAGCAGTCACTGCTTAACAGCACAGTGATTTTTCCTAGCCAAAATCTGTTTCACTTGCAGGAACAGAGGCTAATTGATTATGTCTGGTATATCTCCTGTATGTCATCTTTGGGATTTCCAAATAATCCACAAGATCATTTTCTTCTCTTCCTGACTTATGTTGCTTTATGTCCATAAAGGATTGTAAAGCACTTGAACAAATCATCACTGATTATGAAAATAACATTAGCAATGAAAGCAGGTGGAAATAAAATGCTCAGAAATTGAGGGCAGGATCTTAATTCTCAGCAGCACAAATAGAAAACATCCCCATGCATATGTGTTCTTAACATCTGTTGTTTACTTTGGAAAAGGTCTCCAGGAAGAAGGAACTGACTCTCCACCAATTCCAATGAAGTTCATAATGGAAGAAAGTTATTCAGGTAATTCTGCCCTATTATCAAGGCCCAGACCATGTACATAGTTGAAAGCTGGCTACTCTCTAACTCAGAATAGGCTATTTGTATTTTCTGTTACTTACACTTGGTAAACATTTTAAAAAAAACCCCACATATCATAAACCACTTGTAATACAGGTAGTTCTCATAATTTGAGCCCCAAATTTATGTTGCTATGTGAAATATTTATTAAGTGAGTTTTTCCTCATTTTATGACTTTTAGACACATTTCTTAAGTGAATCACTGCAGTTGTTAAATCACTAACACAGAAGTGAGAAAATATTAAGACTACAGAAGCATAGAAAATTAGATAAAATTAATTTATTCTAGCAATCATTATATTTGACTGCAACTCAGTATCAAATTAATGTTTGATGTTTTTCAACCAGTAGGTGAGGCTATCTCAGTCTATTCATGCATTGATGTGCATTGATGATAAAGGTTTGAACTTGAACTTGAATGAAGGGTTTTTTTCAGTATTTTTAAAATAAAAAAGGGAAAGAAAGGGAAGAAAAAATGCAAGCTAAAATGAAAGTACCTTCTAATTTAATATTTTCTTGGAATAGGAATCTTTAACGTCATCTCCATATCCATGATGTACCAGTATAAGTAAAATTTTCACACTCACTAAAGAAAGGAACAAACTATGCACTAGCATCTCTCTGTAGAACGAGCTTCCCCTGGAGATCTGCACTATTACGGATCTCCAGGCTTTCCGACGCTCCCTGAAAACCCATTTATTTCAATGAGGTGGCCTGGCCTGATACCTTAGGGTTGATCTTAATTTAATTTTAACTGAATTTTAAATTATATTTAACTGATTTTTAA
>JAEANM010005923.1:0-19081 GCA_017656035.1 Myanophis thanlyinensis
GGGAAATTATATGGTATAGTGATGATTTTTATTATTATTATCTATTTGTAATAAGAAAATTGAATAAAATATATTTGAATATAAGATTAATAGACGAATATTTCTAACCTAATAACAGTGTACAACCTTGCATCCAAATTTATGGTTTTTAATATGGACCAAATGATAGAATGTGAATATTGCTTGATTATTCAATTCCAATACTTCTAACTGATTGGAGGGCAAAGTGACCAGGTTTGATAACACTAAACAATGCTTTCCTATTTTCAATGTCCTGCCAAAGTCATTGTTACCCTTTTACGTAGATGTCACTCATTTCTTCTCCTGTGATGCTTTTCTCATCCAGGATGACATCCTTGGTGTTCCAAATTATCACTCGTAGTTCATATCTGTAATGCAAGTAATGGAAAGAATGAAGCGGTATGGCTTAATGCTCTTGTGTTTGCTTCCATCTGAATTCAGTGATGGTGACAAGGGGCAACAGAAGAGAATGGAAGACAAGAGAACAGAATACAAGGCAAACTTCTCATTCATCTTGAAAGGATTTGAAAGGATCAATATTTCCAGACCATGAAATAGCATGCTACAAACTTCAGTCAAGCTTACTCACTTTTTAGCTTTGCGAGGAGTGATGTTAAAAGGAGGACCTGGTGGGCCCAAGCTTTTGGGAAAAACATCCACCCACATTTGAAGCTTCCCCTGTATGAGTAAGATAATGATCATTTCAGGTTTTATTTTAAACAAAGAAGAAAAGAAAACCCATCTCTTAACCTATCAGTATTCTAATTTGATGACATGACTTGGATGCAAACCCCATAAGAATTCACTCTGCATGCCTGGATCACATTCGGCTGGATTGTGTTAAACAGAAGTTTCACCTAATTCTTTTATATTCAAAGAACAAACTGTGATTAAAACTAATGGGTTTTTCAAAAGCATTTTGCAACAGAGTGGGGAACAGCATTTCTAAGAAAAGAAGACCATTCACAGGACATATGCTAAACAGTCCTTTAGACTCTGACTCATAATATAAAGTCATAATAATGCACAATGGGATTGCTTTGAAATTACACTCACTTTAACTGTCAGAAGCATCCTTCTCATGGTATTTCCCATAATGATCATTTGATTATTATGATATATTTCTACTATTTTTATTGTGTGTGCAATATTTCACCAAAAGAATTATTTTTAACAAATAGTATTACAAAGTGCGTGCATATTACCTGCCAATGCAGGTCTCCCTAGCTGAATGAAACAAAGTAATGCAATGGGCGGTATTGAGTGTTATGTAGTTAACTACATCAGAAAAATCATATGATAGGAGACTATGTTATGGAATACAACTTATTTATTTAATTTCATTCACATGCTGTGTTTCATAATGGGCTAAAAATGATCATCTATATATATAAAAATGGATGTATGTGTGTATGTTCCAGCATAATTCTGTAATGCCTGGAGCAATTTCAACCAAACTTGGTGCACAGATGATTTACTCTCAGGGAAAAATATTGTGGTGGTAAGACACCCCTAGCACCCCTAGGTATATGTGTGTGTGAGAGAGAGGGGGGGGGGGAGAGAGGTGAAATTCAGCCAGTTCGGACCAGTTCAGATGAACCAGAAGCGGAAATTTTGACTACTTCAGAGAAATGGCAAATTCCACCTCTGGCTGGCCCTGCCCCCGCATGTCTGAGCTTGTGCTCATCGAGGTGGATCAAGGGCAGCTTGATGGAATGCAGAGGTAGCCTCACCAATTGGCTGCAGCGGGTCATGGAGAACAGCATGGCTTGACTTCCTGGGTCGGACCATGTGGTGTGGAAGCCGATGGTGGCGGTGGGAGACACATAAACCTAGAGGCCATCTTTCGCGAGAGAGGGTGGATGAGCCTCTTGCCTTCCCTTATGGAAGGTTTGGTGTGAGGTTAAAAAGAGGGCGAAGCGAGAGGAAAGAAAAATGGCTCGCAGTTCACACGATAGATATAATTCATTCCTTTTCCTGTCTAATACAGGATTGGGATAAATAAATAACTGGGCAATGCTGGGTTATCAGTTAGTATCCCTATAAAATTACTGACAAGAGGAGGATGCAAGAGTGGAAAAGTGCATACTGTATTGTAGGAATCATTTTGTATCTAGCCATTTCACGGATTTGCATCTCATAAACAGAAAAGAAAAAAAATTGTAATACCTGAGGAATGTTGGGTTGGAAAGTACTATACAGGGTTCTGGTTTCCACATATTCAGGCACCAAGCCTTGAGTTCTGAGAATGTGAAGAGCCAGCCTTTCTTCTCCAGGTCCCAGGTGCTCATGCAATATTTTGTTTACCTCTGAAATCAAGTGAAAGAAATAATGAAAATTACAAAAAAAACAACAACCTCACTACAGAGCATTGAAAGTAGACATGCCTATCTGCTATCAACCTTTCTAAATAGACCAGACAAGAAACATGATCAGGTGAGCTAGTTCTATTTTATTGTAAGGGTACATTTACAGAATCTTGCAAGTTTGAATGCACAAATCTCCTACTATTTCTTTAAATGCCTGGAAAGCTAGGGAGAATCCATTCCAAGTCTCTTTCTCCACCCATTTTACAGTTGTAGGCTATGCCCTCTCTTACTTGACCATTCCCTAGTAATCCTTTCCTTGCCCTGTCTCTCAAGGTCTTTCTCATATACCATTATATCTACATATTGGTTTCAGAATATATCTGCATGTGGTGCCTTAAACCTAAAATATATGGGATTCAAATTTTTGACACATTTTATGTAATACCAATAAAGGAAAAACATTTGTAGCTCTCAGGGTTGAAATGAGGGGTCCTTGGTGCTCTCTGAGCTTGCTTGTTTTCTGGCAGACGTTTCATTACCAAAACTAGGTAACATCATCAGTGCTAGTAAGAAATGTGGTTTGCTGTCAGTTTATATTCTAGTTGTTTGCCCTGTCACTGTTGGTAAATTTCTTAGAGATACATTGGTAGGGCTGTTTATTGTTGACTTGTTTGTTGATTGGTGTATTATTTACTTCATTGTTGGTCTGATGTTAATCTTGGGGTGAATCTATGCTGATTTTGGTGCTGACTGCGGTGGAAAGGTGCTTTTTGTTTCCTTTTTGGCTTGTTGATTGTCACTTTTGCACAGCCTATAATGTTGTTAATACCCATTGGTCTATTGGTAGCTAATTTGTCAGAGTGCCATCTTGAAATTCCCTGGTGTTTTTGGACTTGGCTTGCTCTAGGATGGTCACATTTTCCCAATTGAAACTATTGTTAACTCTGTGTGTTGTGAAATTAAAGAATTTTCTTCTGACTACTAGTTGGTGTTCATAGATGCATTCTTCCAATCTTCTGCCTGTTTGTTCTACATAGTGACAAGATGCCAACAGTAAACAGCCTAAACAAAGAATCTCTAAAACACCCCCCCCCCAAACACTGACAGGGCAAGCCACTAGAAAATAAACTGACAGAAAACCGCACTTCTTACTAGCACTGATGATACTTACATTGATGATGATACCCTGGTTACTTAGTTTGGGTAATGAAATGCCTACAATGAAACTCTGACTTCGATTATGCGACCACTTCACTTAACAACCAAGTTGCTGGTCTTGTTTGTTACTGCTAAACAAGGACTACCCATAAATGCTACATTAATTCAATTAAAAGCATAATGGAGATAAATGGAAATCTGGCAAATATGAATCAGTAACACTCAGTAAATAGACAAGGATTTACCAAATTCTTCCAAAGTATAGTCCCTTCCTCCATAACTAATTTTTTTTCCATTTTCAGAGAGGACTGGAGTACGATGGCCTTTAACTCGGGCAAGATTTTGCAAAAGTTGTGTTGGCTTCAATTGATCTCTCCAAGTATTGATACCTGACCTTTATAGAAAACAAAACACATCTTGGATTAAATGCATTATAGTTTCAGGCATACTGTGCATGCTTTGATTACTCTTAGATGTGATTGTTGTAAAATTCTACCACTTGCAAAAAAAAAAAAAAGGTGGGCAGGTAGAAGGAAAGAAAAAAAAAGAAGTACCATCAAAATGACAAATAATGTAAGGTTGTTGTTTTTTTAAATAATCTCCTAAAAACTACTTTTACTTTATTTTAATTTCATTTTACAGATACTTAGAGAAGCAATGATGCATATACTTTAAAAGGTTTCCCATGATTTCCACAAGGGAGTTTTTCTAAATGTTCCAGAGTATCATTCTTCCAGAGTTTATAAATGAAATTCCCTGGAAAACACTATTTGAGTTTACAGAACTGTGGTGTAAATGTTTAGCTGTAAGAAAGAACTGTAGGAAAAATCATTTCAGGGATTTTTTGGGTTCTAATTATATGGGTCATTTATTTGTTCCTACCCAAAGTCACATGGAAAGATATTATGTAAACTGGCTCAAGACAGTGACATTATAAGATAACTTTGAAAAGAAAGTTCTCAGATTTGGACAGGATCATTTTAGTGTCAAGGGAAAAGCAAAAGAAAGATCAGGCTTGAAAACTCAGTTTGGAGCTGCAGAGAACATTTCAGAAAGAAAAAATCCCTCCCAGTGCATTTTTATGGATGAGGCATTTGCCAAGAACTTCGGAACATTGCTGGCCAGCTCTCCTAACATCACTTACATCTGATGCATAGCAGAGTATATGCAGTTCATACTGGGTTTCCCAGTAAATATAGGTAGTCTTTGACTTACAACAGTTCATTTAGTGACCATTCAAAGTTACAACAGCACTAAAAATGACTTATGACCGTTTTTGAGACTTACAACAGTTGCAGCATCTCCATGAACATGTGATCAAAATTCAGATTTTTGGCAACTGGTTCATATTTATTGTGGTTGTGGTATCCCAGATCATATCATCAAATTTAGCAATCTTCTGACAAGCAAGGTCTTAATAAATTTTGGGCTCAATTGCCATAAGATTAAGCCCAGGATTTGGTTTTAGCAGGACCCACGGAGAACTAATTGGGATAGGAAGGACTTACATGCAGTATTGCTGTGGTATCCCGCAATGAGATCCAAAGCGTGAGAGGAATCTGTTTTCCAGATCAATTGTAGTTTCACCAACTTTTTCATCTCGAGTCATCAGATCATAGTCATAGACAGAAATTTTCAAATCCTTCTCTTGAGGCAAGAAGCAGCTCAGTTCATACATTCTAAATGCAGAAATATCTAATAAATTTCAATTCTAGAAAAGTAAGGTTGAAAAGATGAACAAAGCTAAAATATTACTAGCACTGCTCACACAACTGAGTAGTTTGAAGAGCTGTTATTTAAAACAAAAGAGTAATATTGATGGTCTACCGACACTGAAAGGAAAGATTCATTCATTCATTCTACATATTGTCCAAAGGCAGGACAAGAACTGAAATTTTACAGAGGAGATCCACACTCAGAATGTGGAGGAATTTCCTGATCAAGAGAGTTATTAAGCAGTAAGGACAGATTGCTTCTTGGAGATATGGCTCCTGCACTACTGGACATTTACAAAGGTTAGACTGCCATCTGTTTGGAAAATTATAAGAAGCCCTGATTTAGAAAGGGGATTGGATTAGAACAGTGGCCCCCAGGGCACCAGGGACTGGTTCTGTGGAGAGAGGTTTTTCCATGGACTGGAGAGTTGTGTTGCATGCTGCCTGCATTCCACAGATGGGGCTTCACTTATTCGTGCAGCCCAGTTCCTGGCATGCCACAGCCCGGTGCCAGTCCATGGACTAGGGTTTGTAAACCCCTGGATTAGAAGACCAGGGCTTTTAAAACCCCTGGATTAGAAGACCTCCGTAATTTCTTGAAAACTTTATAATTCTACAAAAACAATTCTTATGTTATCAGAATGTGCAGATATACCTGATTTGTAGGGAATATATCATTCTATTAAATCAATTAAACTTTTCATTGTTTTCCAAAATCTTTCTTTAAATATATTTCCAGAGTATTTGTTTCAGAGTATCTTTGCAGGTATTAGAAGGACACTTAAAACAAGGTAACTTTTTCTTATTTGGGAACAATTCTATTCTATCACAATTCTCTGTTTTAATCCAACTAAGGATCCTCTCTAGATAAAAATCATCAGAGATGGCAAGGGGGGGGGGGGGGAAACAGAAAACCATATTGCATTCCCCCTCTTTCTCACACATACCTATTTTTTCATATAGGACAATAAATTCACAATTATATTTTTACTACTTAAATAGAATAATCCCAAACTGGTATTCTGTACATAAAGTCTAATTACAAAGGAAGGAGGAACATTTTAATTACCTACCTGCCAAAAATTGGATTCAGTGTGTTGGGAATGTAATGATCTCTATCCTCAACAATTTTTTTGCCTAAGCTGATCTTAATGTAAGGATCACACTATTTGGAAACAAATAAACAAAAAAGTTGCTAATGTTAACAATGATGTTAATAATGTTAAAAAAAATGTTAACATTCATTGCTAGACTGATCAAAAATACATTATAAATGTTAACTTCGCAGCTGTTCAGGTCACAGCAAAATTCTAAATTTCCAAAAATTTCAGTGGAGAAGGCAGCTGTGTTCCCAAAGTCTTTCAATTAATTGCCAGGCATTTACTTATGTGGCATTTAATTACTCCATTGGGGCATTAAATACATTTAACTTATTAGTTTCCTCCATAGCACTAGGAGACAGATCATGATGAATGCCATTTTACTGATGCCTTTAGTGAAACTCATTTATTTAGGAACACTTCATATCACTGTATATTTATTCATTCCCGTCAACTACATTCCAACTCATTATTTACCAGTTAATGCACCACAATGCTTTAATCCAGTGACTCTCAACCTTAGCAGCTTTAAGATATCTGGACTTCAACTCCCAGTATGCTGACTGAGGAATTCTGGGAGTTGAATTCCAGGCAAATGAACCTTGCTGAGATTGAGAAACATTGCTCTGATTGGCTGGAGCTATTAACTTACCAGTCCATTATTATCCTTAGGTTGGAGCTCTAAGGCTCGTACTACATAAATCCGAACAATACACTCCTGTGGCCCGCTGTCTGGTAACTCACAAAACTGCCGAGGGGGTGGTGGTACGGTTGGATCATCTGGTAATGTGTAGATCCGGAAAGAGCCCTAATAAATCACATGAATACTAGTAAATAAGCCAAAACAAGCCTTATTACAGTCAAGGAAGGTATGAAAATACAATGTCACATTTATTTATTCATTTATTAAAATGATATCCAGCCATAATATACAATGATACTTTTTTTTTCTTTTCACAAATCTTTTCATAAGAAAATATGGAATAATCGCACTATTTAGTTTGACTGCATTCTCAGTGGGCTTATGAGGACAGATGAAATCAATGTATCCCACTTTCTGTTGCAAATACAATTTATTTGCTGTTTTTCATTGTACCTTAAATTCGCCTGCCACTGTGGGGTCATCATTTTCTTCGGTTTTACCTCGATACAGCTTGAAAGTATCACAGAAGTCTGTTAAACCCCTAAAGTCAGGTACATTCTCCAGTTCACAGTTGTAAACCTACAAACAAAAGTGGAGTGCCACAATTAAAAGAACTGTGACGTATACATCGATATGAAGAGATGCTGAGAAATTTAAAATAGGGAAAAATATTCCCAGCTCCAAACAAATATAATGATGTGGGGAAATATTTAATTGCATTTGTGAGAGAATCCTCAATAATGGTTAAAAAAAATCAGATTAATCAAACAATAAGCTAGTGAGTATATAAACACAGAGACACATTTTGGTCTAGTGCAGTGTTTCTCAACCTTGGCGACTTTAAGATGTTTGGACTTCAACTCCCAGAATTCCCCAGCCAGCTGGCTGGGGAATTCTGGAAGTCCAAACATTTTAAAGTCGCCAGGGTTGAGAAACACTGTGGTTAACACACTAGGTTAAGGAGAGTTCTACTCTCACCTCAGGCACAAAACTAATTAGGTGACTAGGCCAGTCATACCCTCACAGTCTTAAAAGCAAACAATGGCAAACCATTTCTGAAAAAATGTTGCCAAGAAAACTGTAGGGACTTGTCCAGGAGTCAACGATGATTTGAAGGCATAAAAGTACCACCCCCAAATAAAAACAAACGAATAACAGCATTGGTAACACTACAGATTATCATAATAGAAATAAGTCCTCTACTGCATATTTTTTCTAGAAAGGATGAATCAGGCTAAGAAAAAGTACTGATCTAAAACCTAGTCATTTTAAAACATCGTTATTTTTTAAAACTCAGGCGCCAATGCTAATCTCATCCATAAAATAAATACCTTCAATGTATCATATCCTTTCTGAACGTACTGCCCACATTTTTCAGTGTCACCTATTGAAGCATAAAATTTGCTCCACCAATCCACGACTTCTTTTTCCTAAAGAATAAAAAATTAAAAAATTAAAATGAAGCACAGTAACAATCTCTAGGCCAATTATTTTAGCTATACTGTACACATAATTTCCTCAATTTGGTTTCTTCCTGCCATATTAGGTTACAATTTTTTGAGCCACACCCCAAATCTCTCCCCTCTTCCACTGATATAAGCCTCTGTCTGTTCAAAGGGGTACAGAGTTAAGGCTAGAGTTAGGGTTAGAAGCTTTTTTTGAGAAAAATATAACATTATAATATACATTATACCACAGCATACATTACAGGATTGTGTTCAATTAATTCTGTTCCATTATTATTCACAAAGAAGCTTCTAAATCCTTTGGACTTGTAAAGCTATTTCTCAAATAAAGAGATCCTGGCAACTTTTTTCGATTAAATAGTGCATATTAAATTCATGCATGCTAAAATTAATGGATATAGCATCAATAATTCAAACTACATAGATGTGATTCAATTACCTTTTCAATGAGCTGTTCATTGAAACACATCCAGGGGTGGATCGGTGGGGAAAATCAAAACAGAACAATTAAAATCAAACCAAACATCTGCATTTGATACAACATTATAGAAGATAAAATGTGATTTTGGATTACGGATATATTTTCAGATAATGTGTTTTGTTTTTCTCTGAACATTGCCTGTGTCTTTAATTAGTGAAGTGAAAAAGTTCATTCAGATCCACCAGAGGTATTATAATTCCATAGGTCTTATCAACCTCAACATAAAGAGAAATCATGTCTTGAAATTATCTCCAGAACACTTCTGGATTAACCCAAGAATCAGAGGATTAATTGATTTGTTTAGGAACATCAAGAAATTAAGACTGGACCAATAATCGGTTTCTCTGAAAGAGGACTAGATTTAGGAGCTATTTTACTTATCTTTAATTACATAGACAATGCATATTATGTGTCAAAGGAATTCCAAATAGCTTGCATTAAATTGTTCCTCTGACTATGTTTTGTCCTACAATCACCTTTTTAAACAATTTACAATAAAATTATATTAATTATATCCTAGTGAATTTGACAGAATGTATTTCCAGATAGGGGTGCACAGCTATTTTGCTTTATTTAACATTGAATGAAATTTGCAATCTAACACATATTCTCTGTGTATTTTGATTTGTTCCTGTTATTATAGTTAAAACAGTTTATATTTTAAGAAAAACACTATACAACTTTATTTGGAAACAAAATTAAATGATTCTTAAATATGTAAAACTAGCTATGTAAGAAATATTGAATGACAGTAAAGAGCAGGTTTATTTTTTCTCCTAAATATTTATAAAAAATTATCCCTACACTACAGATGATTGTTTAAGCTTTCTGTCTCTATACTTTATAATCCTGCCAACCAGATGGCACTAAGGGGTACACAGATTAGATAAGAATATAGAATGCTAAGTAGCTTGCCCCATGCCCTAAAGCTTGCCTGTTGCCTTCAGACAATGCAGGAATTGTCTTATGGAGAGTGATAAAGAACAACTTAATTTTTTCACATTAACAGAAAGTGGAATAGAATATTATCTATATATGTATGTATTTTATATCCCACCTTTCCATCCTCCATTTTTTCAATATAACAAAACCCCTATGAGGAAGGCTGGGCTGAGCTTTATAGTTTTTACCAAAAGAGGAATCTTCTGTAAATTGTTTCTTATAATTATTTCTGAAAAAGTATTATTTTCATAGATTATGCTGCAGAAGTCTTTAAATCTTTATTTCACAGCAAAATAAAATTACAATTTCTAAGTAAGAACCCAATTGATGATAGAACCCATAAGCAATCACTGACCAGCAAGCGTTGTTCCATCAATTTATTACATACTTAGTGCTTTGAGATTTTGGAGAAAGCATGTAAAAATATTCACTACCAAATCTTTTTGTCCAATGGCCAGAAAAAAATCGGTCATATCAAACAATGCAATTTTATTTTGATTTACTGCCATCCTATGTCCATTTAAATGGCGGTCTAGCCCTCTGAATTCACTGGATTCATTTTTGAGGTTGCACATATAATGTTCTATTATTAGCAAGCCAATCAGATGCCACATGTTAGTGGCAACACATCTGCGTGAAATCAACTTTTTCCATTCTCAGTGAAAGGTGTAGTTTTCAGCTGCCTCAAAGCGGTGACAATGGAAATGTTTCTCAATTTTGCTTTGAACTGAAAATTTTCTCCAAAACCTCCATCTGTAGAATATTGAAAAGTGGCATGAAAGCTCAATGATAAAAGCATCAAAGGTGAATAATCCCCATGCATTTTTTTTCATCTATACATACATGTACTGTGCTTGGAGAAGCCATTTTGCTGAGTGCAGCTGACATACTGCTTATGCACTAGAAATTGGAATGCACTTCATGAAAGTTCTGCATCTGTCATACTAGTCTGAGATCTGCACATAATTTGTTCTAAGAAGTCTTTATTTTCTATTCTGTTCCAGTAAAAATTAGAATGCTGCATCTTTAAAGGAACATTGAGTTCCAAACAAACTAATATACGAAATTAGATTTAAATACCCCTTTGCTTTTAAATATGTTTACTATGAATACAGAATTCCATGTCTTAATTCCCTGTGCTGATGGTTATATATCAATCAATTTTTTTAGAGTGAACGTGGCAGTTGTAAACATGGCGATGGTTAAGCCACTGCCATGGTTGTTAAGTGAACCCATTGTTTGCTAGGGGATACTTTTTGCCAGAGTTCCAGCACAAATGCCAAGTTCCGGCATAAATGCCAAATTCAGGCACAAATGGCATAAATCATTGACTGCAAAAACCTGCAAATGGATGCAAATGAAGGCTGACTGCCAAGCTCACAACATGTAGCCACTTGACTCTGAGGAGGTGGTGGCTGGAACTTTGAACCCGTGTGATAAGTAGCTTTTTTGAACAATCACAAAGTAATTGTCAAGGACCATCTATAGTGAATGAAGAGGCTGAATACCACAACAGAGCAATGGATTAGCTGTAAGAACACACACATTACTGAAATTAATTCTACAACATCTTGTACAGCTTAATTCTAATACAGCATCTACTCATATTTGTTATTGTGGCAAAATGGATGGCAAACAAATCTAATAAATAAATGAATGAATAAAATTAGGAATAACAATATATTGTAACTGGCTCTCTTTTCACAGATTGAATAGGATGAGGAATCAAGTGGAACAGTTTTAAAACTCTGCGATAACAGAGAGAAAATGAATAAATCATTGAATTTCAATGTTGACATTTCTGAATTAAATATCTAATGTTAAATATTTTCATCATTTAGCTGCACAAACTAAAATAATTCCTTTAGTATCAGTGGTTAGTCTCATCTCTGTCTGTGATCGCCCAGCAATATTCTATCTAATTGTAGTTAAACAGTGATTATTTTACAGAAATAGGGAGGATACTGATTGGAAATATGTTTGAAGGTTGAATAGCTATGTCAATTTCAAATTTATGCTGTGCCATTTTGCCCAAATCATTTTGTTACGCAGCTGTCATTTTTTCCAGTGGTATCTGACAGGGAGAGTACTCTCCAATTTAACCAAATTTAATACGTATTTTAGATGATGATTTCAGAAGATAAACCTTCAAACTGCCAGTTCAATTTATCAGTCTATTCACTGGAGAGCAGATAATATCTAAAATTATTGGCAGACATCTCAGGAACTGCAGCCACACAGAACACAGACAACAATTTACATCAGCCTTCCCTAGCTGATGAACTCCAAATATGTTGGTCGTCAGCTCCCATAATACCCCATATTAACATATTAGCTTTCAACAATTATTATGGATAAATTATCTGGTAAGATTTGCATGTCAAAAAATAAATGAGCTGGCCACAGAAAAATGTATGTAAACAAGAAGTTTACCTGTGATGTTAGCAAGGGTTGTGCATCTTCCACTTCAATTACAACATCTCGGCAAGGTGCAGCTGCTAGAATAGAAACTGCAAATAAAAACAATTTATTAAACCAAGAAACACCAAGTGCCATATTTGCAATTCATTCAGGACATAACTTCAGCTTTTATTTCTCGTAATGCTTTGCTCTTTTATTTGCTTCCACCAGATGGGACCGTCTAGACTAGAGAACTGGGCTACTGATCATTAAACCTGGGAGAAAATATCCTTCCTTCTTCTAAATCAGTGTTTTTCAAACTTGGCAACTTTAAAATGAATGAACTTCAACTCCCAGATATCCCCAGCCAAAATTCTGGGAGTTGAAGTCTACACTTCTTAAAAAAGAGGCAACTTTCTTGTTTTTTTTCTTTGAAGAAGTTTCATTATCTCATCCAAGAAACTTCTTAAGTTCCGACTGGATGGTCCAATCCAACCATCCAATCAGAGCTGAAGATGTTTCTTGAATGAGAAGTGAAATATCTTCAAAGACAAAAACAAGAAAATCCAGTTTATTTTACTTTATTTATTTATTTATTTAAATTTATATACCGCCCCCTCTCCCAAGGGACTCGGGGCAGTGTACAGCAAGTAAAAACACACATAAGAAAAATCTAAAAAAAAACAATTAAAATAATTAAATGAAGCTGATAATTTAAAAACATTACAGTTAAAAAGTTAAAACGAATTAAGCTAAAATTATAAAAAAAATTAAAATTACACTAACACATTAAAATAACCCTGAGCTGTCAGGCCAGGCCGGCTAGCTGGAAGAGATGGGTTTTCAACGCACGTCGGAAAGCTCGCACGTCGGAAAGTTGCCTCTTGAAAAGCACCTTTGGGACGACTATGACCTGGATGGCTGAGAATTTCCATAGACATAAAAGTTGCCAAATTTGAAAAACATTGCTTTAAGTGAATTGTATTTGGAGGAATTAACTGCCAAGTCAAATTGCTCAGGACATTGGCTGCCAAAAGGCAGGATATAAATACAGTATATAAATTAGTGCTTATTTCAGAGCAAAGAACATTTTCTGTATTTAAGCTCTAAATGCAGTTGCTTGTGTTGCCAAAATAACCCATTCCTGCAAGGTGGAATTATCATCGAGCTTGGAGGAACCCCAAAGTCTTGGTAAAAAGAGGCACATTTAGTGCTCAGGGACAATCAGAAAACTTCTGGGAGCAAGGGAGTGAAATGGATGGTGTGTATTTGAATCCCCACTGCAACATTCTGGTTGAGACTCCTCTTTAACAAAGTTAAATGCAGAACTGTATGCTAGAATTTAAAAAGTGGGACAAAGTTATAGTAGGAGCAATGAAAGTAATTTTATTCGCCCTTGGTATCTATTCAAAACCATGAATGCTAATGGCTATTAATTATCTGCTATCGTCTTTCTTAATGAATACAGGTTTTTTTCTCACTGACCACCCAATATATGAAAAATAATGATGTACTTTTATAAAAGTGTTAAATTACCACCAAAGTTTAGTATACTCATTTATTTCAATGGGGTTTTTGTAAAGATACTTAGTATCTTAGTAGTAGCAATACTGGGAGAACAATAAATTTTAAAAAATCATTTTTTTTATAACCATACCTTTCATCTGTGGTGCAATATCTTCTTTAGTAAGATAAGGATCACAGCGAAACCTCTCCAGTAAATCAATGGTACACTGTCCCACAATAGGCTTACGGCCAAACTGCCTGTGATCTATCACTTTAACAATTAGTGACGGAGTGTACAATTCCTCTTTGGGTAACAGCTAGTTAAAAACAAGCAAAATATATATTACGTAGACTACATTTAAAATCAATTACAATTTCTAATACAGCAACATCTGGGGTGGAGAATATAAAAAGTCAAAATAATTGAAGCTACATTTATTTTTAAATGTACAGTGGAACCTTGGTATTCAATTGCTTTGAAACTCATCAAATTTAGTACTCAACACAATTTTTTTTTCTTGGTACTCATTGTTTGGTACTCAATGCACAAGCTAGAACTTGTTGGTGTTGGCCGCCGTATGATTCACTACATTGTTCCTTAGGGAAAAATTTGTTTGGTACTCATTGTTTTTGATACCAGGAACCAATTAAAAATGACTACCAAAGTACCACTATATATCAACACATATAAAATCCGATGGAACTTTATGACGTAGTTGCAGCTGTTTTCTTGACTTTTTTTTTTTTTTTTAAATCTCCTGTGTATCCCTAGAAAAGACATTTATGTGGATTGGGAGCACAGCATGGAGATTAAAGATTTAAACTTTCTCCTCTGATGAAAATTAAGGTCCACATTCTACTGTCAAAATGGACAATCTTGGGAATTCCAATCACAGACCACTTACATCTCTCCCAGCTTGCTTCTTAGAAGAAATGGCTAAATCAAAAACAAATTGCTTTGATCCATTTTGCTACATAATATTCAGAATAGAAAAATGTTAAGCATCAAAGAAGCTAAAAAAATAATACAGTTTTATATATTCAGATGGAGAATGTGATTTTTACTCCAGTTCACAAAAAACTTATGTTCAGGGATATGATGTAGAAGATAATGAATTTGGCAAAGGATGCAATCAAGCATTTAGCAGGGAAGGAAGAATGAATATTTAATACTGAATACTACTTGATGTTCTACAATGTACCCACTAAGTACTATGCATCTATATATGTTTATAATAATAATTATCTATGCTTAGGAATTTAACATTCCACTTCATGTATCTTCCCATCTGTTTCTGAATGAGGGTACAGATGTATAACCATACAATTGAAGATGTATGCAAACTGAAAAATAAGATTCGTTTACAGTGCTTAAATTTTAGTTCTGGACAGTTTACAGATTAAATATATGTATCAACATATATACTAGTTCTATTTTTTTATGATCAACATGTAGTCAAAATGTGCTATGCATCTTTGCTATTAAGTCTTTGCAGTATCATACCACTTTCATGAAGAGAACAGATCCAGGAAAATTAGGTGTCCTCTTCAAGTTTTTGATCACTACAGATTCTACCATTTCACCTCCACATTCTATAATGAGACTGGGAGAAGTCACAGAAGCCATTTGATAGTTTTTCATGTTCCGTAATCCCCAGGCAAGAATCTATTAAAACAGATAAAGCAACAGGCCCCAACACATCACGTTATGAAGAGAAACATAATATGCTGCAAAATTAATGTAAAAAAAAGAAAAGAAGGGAGGTTGGAATGGGACAACTTGCTGTGGCCAACTCGCTGCAGCCAACTTGCCATGGCCAACTCACCATGGCCAACTCGCTGTGGGACAACTTGCCATGGGACAACTCACCATGGGACAATTTAACAATTCAATTTAATGATTTAAAATAAATAAAAATATTTTAATTGTTGCCATTCTCATTTCCTTTTGGGTCTCTGGTTTGCATCTTGACTCCGGCTGACTTCATGGATGTAGCCATGAAGGCGTTTTTGGCATGAATTTGCAAGTGTTATGCCATTGTCTTTTTCCAAGATGTTGTATTAATTCCCAGGCTAATCTATTCTCATTAATGTAATGCTACTTTATTCATAAATCCAAGTGTATTTCATTATATTCAGCATTTCCATAACATATTTTAAAAGGGCTCTTAGGTCACCAAGGTAGATCTTGGATGCAAGACTGAGATAAAATTGTTAATTTGAGACCAAGTTCATGACAGATATGAATGAAGGATTTTTGAATTTATCATTAAAGCTTTTAATAATGACATCAAATCTGACATTGGATGAACATTGCATAACAAAAATAAAACATCATCTAGATTTTTTGGGTGGGGATAGTTGCCTAAACATTTGATGGCAGCTGTTTATTATACATTAAAAGTATACTAAGATTTTATGCTAGCACTTGGCTTGTGTAAGCAAGTATGCCCAAATGCATTATTAACATGTCGCTTTGGATAACAAATAAATACTAATCATAATACCTCAATTGCAGTAAGTTGTACAACAGGTCTAATTCCTTGTGGTACCATATATAGATTTGGTGCTCGTTGAGAAGGAAGAATGGGAAGATTGGCGCCACCCTGTTTAAAGATATAGATACATGTTTCTAAAAATTATAGTGAGACCAAACAAAGATATTATCAAAATATCTTAAGTCTAAAATAAGTCAATTTGTTTTTCATTACCTTTTCACTCAGTATAAGCTCAGCAGCTAAAAGAACATCTCCACAAGCCTTGCCTCCAATCTTAACTGGATACCAAAGAAGTTTTGGGTTGATATCAATATCTGGATTCAATTTTACCATTGGAGAGCAAGAGGTTCTTCCAAGAAATTCATCTTTGCCCTGAAATCCCAAATATCAAAATGATCATATATCTGGCATCATAAAATTAAATAAGACATAAAAGTTCGGTACAATACCTACCACTTGATCATTGTCAAAAAGTTCAACAACCACCTGAGGAGGACTTTGTGCTACCATTTGGGGATCACCGTAAATTTCAATTTCATCAAATATAATAGTTTGATCCCAGGTTGGGTTCAGTGTTGAATGGACAATCTCAGTTGTTTTGCTTCGATGAAGGAATGAAACATGAGCATACGGATCTGAAAAAGCACAGCAAGGAAACACTGACATACACTTATTTAGAGTTATGTTTGTACATTTTTCTACTCTCTCTCTCTTTTTTTGCTTCACTTAACAATCTTCCATATCATAAAAGTAGTCTTAAGCTTGGTACTGAATCATAGTAATTCACATTGCATAATTCCAAAAGATTCCAAAATTGTAATTTGCACCTCTCCCCCTTTTTCAGGCCTAGAGACAAATGAATACAGAGTTTTAGGCCTATTATTTTTTTAAATATCTGTTAAAATCGTAAGGGATCTCTGAAGAAGGGGGGAATATCATTTTCTGTACAAATCTTTATGACTTAGTATCATTTAAAGATTATCCCTCTGATTCCTTATGTGAGATGTAATGACGGTCTTATATGTATTTTTAACTCTAGAAAGGTAATAAAATAAACAAAGAAAAAGCTTCAAGGGCCATGTTTATCCAGGTAATTCTTTAAATCCAATAGTATAATTTCCTTCTGGAAAATGTTTATGGTGTCCTTGATTTACCTCTGTGTGTGGAAAATAGAATGCAGCTTTTAAATGAAAACTACCTGGATATTTGAAAAAGAACTGGGAGTTTGTAGCTTTTAAAAGCTAGTGAAAAAGCTTAATGCTGTGATTATCACAATCTACATATGATGCCTAGGTAGATTGTCATACGTTTTACATTATATATGTTATGACATTTTCTATACTGAACCAAAGCCAAACATATTCAAAACGATCACAAACTACATCTTACAATTTCAAATCATCCAAAAACCAGAAAATATTGCACAATATGTAACATAACATCTCTAATTATAGCTTAACCCCCTTGTGATAATTAATAAATTAAAATTAATAAATTATAATAATAAATTAATAAAATAATGTTAATTTTTATTTATTTTTCCTAACTACTATAAGCTAAATCTTTTGCCTGCCTTTGCTTGAGCTCTTCTGGTCTTTGAACAAGAGAAGAAATCAAAAGATCCCTGGAAAACAAGCAAAAGGAAGTCGAGTTCTATGAAAGGAAGGATTGGAAATTAAAGTATGAAGAAAAGAGGCAAGCCCAGTGTTCCCCAACTGTATCCCAGGATTTCTGGCAGGGGTATCCTGGTAGTTGAAGTCCACACATCTTAAAATGGCAATGATTGGAAAAAAAACCTGGGCTACAGAATAGTGGTAGCAAGGAAGAAAAACAGAAGAGAACCAAAGCTCAAACATGTTGATGCTCCTTTAGTAATGATGCCCATATCTGAAGTAGTAATCTGACTGAGGATTAATATTCATTAGTGGGAGGTTTCTCCTTTACATCTTTTTAATGGGGTGATATCCATATGTAGAGGCATGAGAGCTATTCTTGAGTGAAGTAGTATAGATAGTATACTATAGTATAGTATAGGAGTACATAAATAGTGCTTCCATGAAGTAAAGACCAGCATTGCTTTTTTTCTTTAAATTGCTTTTTATTTTATTTTATTGTTTGACCAGAGTTCTTCTGCTATATAATGGGTTATAAATATTTTAATGAATAAAATATTAAATAATTAAATAATTAGGCAAATCTTTGATTAGTCGTAACATTCTGAACAGGAAATACTCAAATTATTTCCCTTGCTTATCAAGTTGTTTGTTCTAGAAAAATATCAGAAAAAAAAATACACATTCTTTGAATTCATTCCCTGGTTTCCATTCTCTGTACCTGAAAAACTGTCTTTGTCCAAAGCTGTAAGATTTCTTCCCTGGTAGATATAACACCGAAGGTGGTAACTAAAAACTCCTAAAACAACAAAAAGACAAGTCAGTGTAAATGTAGCAATATTTTTCTGTGTGTGTGTGTATGCTTTTGAACCAGTGTTGACTCCTGGTGACTAACTAGACAAGTCCCTCCAGTTTACTTCCAAAAGCTAAGAGAGACAGACTGGCCTAAGATTAGAGACTGATTGACTGATAAGACTGATTTCGTGCCTAAGTCAGGACTAAAAATGTACAGTTTACATACACTTATTTTTGCTCCTCCTCCTTATCCTCTTTATTCTGTCTATGTCAGTATGAGTTTCCATAGTCATTCCTCCATCTGTTTTTTGTATGCTATAGTTGCCAATAATTTCCAATTTCTAGTCATTGTTTAGCATGTACAGTGGTACCTCTACTTACGAAATTAATTCGTTCCGGAAGCCGTTTTGTAACTTGAAAATTTTGTAAGTAGA
>JAEANM010005924.1:0-19076 GCA_017656035.1 Myanophis thanlyinensis
TGAATGAAGTTGAGAAAAAGATAGATAAATACAAAACGATAAAGTTATCTTGGTTTGGTAGAATTGCAATGTGTAAGTATGAATATTTTATAAAGTATGTATAAATATTCTGAGAATGAAGGGTTATGGAAAGAGCAGCAGGCAGTTTTGGTATCAATAGCTAGCTGATAAGGGAACATGAAGGCCTTCCCAGATGCATGTTGATAGGTCATCAGGACTGAAGTTGGTGATCATAATATCCTTTTTTATACTATATATTTGAAAATGTAAATCAGCTGGGTATCAATTGGTGCTCATTCTATTTACTCTTGAAAAGAATATTATCTTTCTCCACCATTGATATGTGGAGTCCTTAAGGCCTTAGTTGCTTAATTGCAGAAGTTTCATTATTGAGCTAAATAACATCATAATGACGATGATATTGCCTAGTTGGTTAATGAAACATTAGGAAGCAAACAACCAAGCTCTGAGCACCAATAGTTCCACAGTTCAACCCTGAACTACATACATCCTCTTCTATTGGAACTATTTGATATATTTAGCATCAGGAGACTTATTCCTCCTGTAATAATTATAGTGGTAGGCTTCCTAAACACCATAGCATACAAAATATCTGCTGGATACTAAATTTCCATTATTGCTAATTTGTTTGTTAGACATCCTAAATGTAGAACCACACCTGCGGTGGGGCAGAAAAGGGAAATGTTATGCTACATGACAAATGAAATCACAGTCTCCTCTACTTAAGGAGAGAACATGATCAATCAATCAGAATAGACCTGGATGAGACCTTGGAGGTCTTCTAGTCCAACCTCCTGCTCAAGCAGGAGACCCTATACAATTTAGTGGCTGTCCAGTCTCTTAAAAACTCCAGTGATAAAGCCCTTACAACTTCTGACAGCAAGCTGTTCCACTGGTTAATTGTTCTCATTTCATTGTTAATTGTTCTCAATTAAAGCCAGATGTGATTATTTTCAACTATACTGCTTATAACACATAATTTCTCTGAATAAAAAAATATGAACAACTTCTAATCTACTGTGTAAATCTACTCTTAGCGGTGAAGCCGTTTAAGATGCAGTTATTACACCAGCCAATAGGTGGGGATACTGCCAAAGGCGCCGTTCCATCCTCTTTCTTTGTGCTCTGCCTGGAGAATATAATACTGTATCTCGCCACTGTCTGGGTTGATGGAAGCAGGAAAGAGCTGGCTTTCAACCAAGCAGTGCCATGGATTTGCACGCCCCCCAAAAATCTTGAGTTGCTGCTGCTGCTGCTGCTGCTCCATTATCTAGCATTTATCTATGAATTGTTAAGGAAACCACTGAGCCGGATTGAAAAGAAGCTGGCCTTAGCACTGCAGCCTTGTGGCAGTAAAGTTATTCTAGGCTTTCCTTAGGAGGCGGGACACAAGACCACGAATTCTCACTACGGATACCGTATTCTTCATGGAGGGTGTGAGGAGGTGATAGTTCTCTGGTTCCACAAAGGGGATTTTCTACAAAATGTTGCGCTGCTTGCATTCAGGCTATTCCATGTACTTGCTAATTGCCACTTAGAGAGCTATTACAAGGCTTCCCCTTAGCTCTTTCCCTCCCCCAGCACCACCTTCCCATGGATTTATTTACATATTTTTACATCTGTGTGTCTCCATCAAGAAAGGTGACACTTTTAAGAAATGAGATCTTGAAGAGATTATTATCTTCTATTAGGTAATGAAAAATAGATGAACCAATCAAATTGTTTCCAAAAAGGAAATGAGAAGCCAGACCGAAGGTCATGTGACATATGGACTTATCTTCAAGTAAAGAGCCCTTACTAGAGGGAGTAAAGGATAGGGGTATGAGGCCATAGGATGAGAACAGATTCCTGTTAACTAGCTTCATGTGTCAGGTGAAAAGCTTGAACGCTATGGAAATAGACAATTTCACTATTATTTATTAAAGGGTATTTATCTTGGGGCCAGGTGGAAAAGGAAGGGTAGTAGGAGGTGATAGCATCATCATCATGGGCTGAGATTCCTTTTTTAAATTAAAACTAAAAATTCTTCAGATATAATTATTTCCTTTAAATCCAGAAGTGTATAGGAGAAATAACTGTTCTGCCCTTCATTTTCTAACATTTTCATTGTAAAATGTCACGTCAAATGTAAAGAGAGAGTGGAAACGGGGAGGCAAAATGCTTTCCTTATAATGAAAATCTCAAGTTGTCCCAGCCCTGCATGCCATAATGCTAGGAACTGGGACCATCTAATGAACTGAATGAAGGGAAATTCAGCACAGCTAATATAGTCTCTGCTCTACAGTTCCTAGTCAAGCTGTCATTCCTAGTCATTGCCAAAAGTTATAATGATGACTACCCAATGATGAAGATTTTACTGTAAATAAAGATTGGACAGTTTCAGGGGCAAGGCTATCTTGCTAGTACAGGTAGTCCTCAAGCTACAACCACAATTGAGTCCAAAAGTTATGTTGCTAAATGAAACATTTGTTAAGTGAGTTTGTCCCCTTTCTTGCCACATTTGTTAAGTGAATCATTGCATTTAAGTTAGTAACATCACTGTTACTTCTTCATTGACTTTGCTTGTCAGAAGGTCTCAAAAGCTGATCACATGACCTCAGGACACAGCAACCGTCATAAATATGAACCAGTTGCCAACCATCGGAATTTTGATCATGTGACCAAAGGGATGCTGCAACGGTTGTAAGTGTGAAAAATGGTCATAGGTCAATTTTTTCGGTGCCATTGTAACTTTGAACAGTGACTAAATGAACTGTTGTAAATTGAGGACTACTTATAATCTTTATGGATATATCCTGCCCCCATCCAGTTTCAAATTCAGTGAGCCTTTCCACACAGGTGGGTTATTGTGATAGGTATGTACTTTCTAGCAGGTACGCTAGAACCAGTAGTAAATTTTCTAAGCAGTTTGGAGAACCAGTTGTTAGAAGAAATTTCTTTTTGTTTTTTTCCACTTTACAAGGTTAATTCTATAAAGAAGGCAGGAAAGAAACATTCTGGAGTTGTTTCTAGCCTAATCTTTATTGCCCTGCTTACAGAAACTGCCCATCCAATCACATGACCCCCTCCAGCTATGCCCACCAAGCCACGCCCACAGAACCGGTAGTAAAAAAATTGAATTCCATCACTGCTTAACCCCATTTGACCCTATCCGCCTAAGGTAGCCTCTAAGTCATCCCTGACCTACCTGTGATTATATGATGATATGATGATACCTGCCTTTGTTGTTTTCTTTCTGCTCATGAAACAAGCAATCCAACTATGGCATTTTTCTCCTTTCCTGGAGGGTGTGCCTTCCATTGTAGTCTAGTGGATTAGTGTTTCCCAGACCTTAAAATTTTAGCTACAACTTTGCTATTCCCTGGCCCTCTCTTTTACAAAATGGATTTGCTGTGTCAATGATCTTCCTTCTCTTCCTGCCCCTCCTTTTCCAGATATTTTGAATATTGATTGTAAAATGTCAAGTCAGATGTAAAGAGAGAGTGGAAATAGGAGTGCAAAACTGCCAGCAGTAGAGTTACTGCTTCTCTTGTCCTGCTCAGCTCCAAGAGATGACCAAAAGAGAGAGAGGCTGAGAGTTTCAATACTTCATAGTTTTGAACTGGATTTTGATCTGAACTTGATCTTGAATCTCCACTGAGATCACTGTGAAGATCACAGACCTTGATACCAAATGTGTGTATGTGCCTCTTTGAGTTAGTTTTGATTTTTATGATTGCCTGGACAGGTTTCTGAATTTTTCTTGGCAAGACTTCAGAATTGGTTTGAAATTGCCTTCTTCTTAGAGCTGAGAGAAAGTGACTGGCTGATGTCAGCCAGCTGACTGTGCACAAAAAAAGATTAGAACTCATGGTCTTCCGAATGTCTAAGATTTTATCCCAGATTCATACTCCCCCTCCAGCAGAAGCTGGGTATAGCTTGAAAACATTCCTGCAAAAAGAGTTGGAGTGCTCTGAAAAGCAACTCTCAGAACCTGAATGGCAGGATGCTAGGATGTGATTTGAGTGGCAGGATACTATGATTATGAGAATTGGGAAAAGAAGAGGAAACTGGACCAGATGGGCTTTTGATCTGATCCTATGATCTAATTATGACAGCTCAATCAATCAGTAGCCAATCAATGAAGACTGAGATAATCAATAATGCTTCTACACAAACTAATTCATTGAAATCTGGTGCCATATAGGTGGCTACTTGGGGGCCATCTAATCATAGAACAAGCTGCTCATTAAATGAAGAATCTTTCTCTTTTTCCAAAGGATTTGTAACTCACATAGTTGCTAGGGTTTGGAGATCCCAAGGGTTCTCTTCTGCTGTTTGCCAAAGGGATTACAGATTCAATGCATCTGGAGGGAACTAGGCTGCCTTAACATTTTAAAATAAATGTTTACAATTTGTGGAGCTTTCCAAATCCATTTGGTAATGGAGTGCAACTTAATTTATAATGCAATTTGCCCACTAGTGGCAAGCACATGAGATTATTAAATATTAATTATTTAATTCTTTCATAGTCTCCTTGTTCATGTTGACTGGTACTTTCTTCTTTCTTCTGCTTGGACTTTATATTTTTCAGAGAAAAAATATGTATTCATTCATCCATCCATCCATTCAGAGAAGTTGCAACTATGCAATCTTTCAGAATTTAAGGGACCTGGAATAGCTACTATTGCCAGATTTCATAACCCTATATGTGGTTGTGTAACATCTCCATTCAAAAGTTAATCTAGATTTGAAGTATTACACTTATTTTCTTAGTGTCTGCACTTTTCCAGATGTGTCTTCAACTCTAACTACTGGGATTACAGGTACTGATTCAGAGCGGCAGTGAAAGACATTTGGAAATCACCAGGTTGACTAGTTAAAAGAAATTACCTCATGCAAATGGAAAGACAACACTGTAACTGCTGCATGGCCCATTCTGAAACCATTTCTATTCTCCTGGGACAAGGAGTATTATAGAGGGGTAATTCAACTATAATATGCCCCTAAATTACTACATTGTAATGTGTTGTGCAGCTTCATTCCATTGTAGGTGGAGATGAAGCCCATGAGTCTGAAGGCAAAATCAATAGATGGCAGGTCAGGTGATAGACAACTATCCCTATATCTTTTAAATTGTATTGCTTTTATTGTAGTTGTTGTTTTATTGTAGTTGTTGTAGTTGTTGTATTGCTTCTATTGTAGTTCTTTGTATTTATTGTGCTACAGCAGGTTTTTATATAAAGAGTGGGAGCAAAATTTAAGAATAGGTATACTTAAGAAGTTGGTTACCCCAGTACCATTATCAAAAATGATTATCACCTGCAATGGACACCGTACAATGTATCTTGCAATCTCCACAATTCATTCAAATGTAATTTAGCTCCCAATTTAAAAAGTGGCAACAGTGCCTATATTCATTTCTCTTTTCTGCTGCCTCATGTCAGATTCTTAAAGACTGCTTGGATAAGTCCCTGCAGTTTTCTTGGTAAGGCTTTTCAGGGTAAGGCCATTGCCTCCTTCCTAGAGCTTAGAGAAAGTGGCTGGCCTAATATTTCTTCATGTCTAAACCAGGGGCAAAGTTTCCAAGTTTCTAGCTTGATGTCTTAACCACTACACCAAACTGGCTCACAGTATTGCGTTACAGATAGGCATTTGAAATTTTTGGGTAGAGCTGAAAGAAAACTTGGTCATCAAACCCAAGCTAATGGTTGCAGAAGCCTACCCATCTCTTTCTGCATCCGCTGGTCCATTCTTGCCTGCGCTCATTTGATTTGTTTCTCCCAGTGGTGGGATTGGAGCAATGCTACATGGAGACCTTAAGGCCATGTGGGAATGATGAGTGTCTTACTGGTTATTTGTAGAGCTGAGACTCAACATACATTAGAAGGTCTCTATTGTTATAGTATGTGCACAACCCATTTCTATCCTTCTGAAAATTTATGAGGTCAATCAGAGGACTGGAGAGAGAGACAGAATAGGTAGGTAATATGTGTTTGCTTCCATAGTCTCCCCATCTCTTCTCTTTGCCCTTCAGTATCTTTTCCCTTACCAAGGCAAAATTGGGTATTGAACTCTGTCCATCCGCCCTATCTCACTCTCGGCCTGCAAGCTTAAAAGGAGGAACGGGACAAAACTGCCTGCCGTTTGCCCAGCATGGGGACAGCGGAGGTCGTCAATCAGCCTTTGTCCCGGACTCCCAATTCTGTAAATGCCGCTTCTCAGCCTCTTCCCGGCTGTTGCTTTCTCGGCTTTTTAGCCGCAATGGACCTCTCTGAGCAGCTCTCCACCTCTTGACACCCTCTTCTGGCTCGGGTCAAGGGAATGGCAGTGGGCTGCTGCCCAAGGAGGTGGAAGGAAAAACCTTTGACTCCGGAGAGCCGGCATCAGTTAAGCCAAGTAGTTGTTGCGGGCGTTGGCTCAGCGGCTTCGGGTAGGACTCGGTCCCGTGGGCTTCTACGGCTTTAATGCGGGTTCCGCTCCTTCAGTCACCTTTCTCGGTCTAATGCAAGATTACTCTGGTTTAAGATTAGCTAACACGGAAAGGGGGAATGATTGGGGGGGTCATTCAGGGGAATTCATCCATCCCTAGTAAAGTGCTACCCCGTGAACTAAACCTGCCTCTCACTTATTAGGCACGAAGCAGGACATCTACCCTAGGAAAGCGGAAAGGATGGGATGGGTGAGAGACATTGGGCGCTTTCGCCAACAGGGCGCACCGTTAAGGTGTTGCGGGACTACAATTCCCACCAAGAGAGACTCACGATATTTGTAGGATTAAATACATCGGGGAGGGGGGAATCCGCGTTGCCGAAGCATCTGCCTATACCAGCTTCCTCATGTCATTCTCCGATCCGGGCACCGAGGTGCCATGGGCATAAAGCAGAAAAGCTTCTGAATTGCAGAACTATGGTCCCCGGGGGCTGGGGGCTAAGCCTGCGCAAGGGACAAGGCTGACACCGACTTATTCGCTCTGCCTGGGGTGGAAGCCTTTGCGCCTCCTCCATCCTTCCGCGCCGTAGCAAAGCCAGATCTCGATATTGCACCTGATTTATTATTGGATCCTTAAACACCTGGCAGGGTGGCTACATCGATACATTAATACAGATAGCGGAGGAGGGAGGGGGAGTCGAGGAAGGCGGCCTCTGCTTTGTATAAGCCAAGCTGCTTTTGGCAGCACCTGACCTCGGTTTCCCCACTGCAGGCCAGGCGCGGAGCCTGGAGACTCCCGCGGTGCCCCCGCCCTGCCCCGTCCAAGAGCTTGGGGGCCGTTGAGGAGGCCGGTGGGGGCTCTGCTACTCTCCCTAGGGGAGTCCGAAGAGGGAACCTGGTCTTGTCCAGGGTAGCTCCGAGAGCGGACGAAGTGCTACTAGAGACCAGCCACCGACGAAGGTCCCTTTCCCACTTCGCCAGAGGTCGCTTTTTTCGGGCGTCGCTCACTTCTTCCCCAAAGGGTCCCGGCGCGGCCCCCGAGTGGCTGCGGAGGCCCAGCGACCCTCCGACCCGCGGTGTTCCAGGGGCAGCGCCGCCTACCAGGCTCGGATGCCCTGAGTGCAGGAAGAGCCGGCGGCCGCCTGGTGCAAGGGCTGAGCGCCGCTGGGGAAGCCGCCCACGTTTACATAGGGCCCCGGCGACGGCTGCACCGAGGGCCCCATGCTGCTGCCCGCGGGGTAGCTGCAGCTGTAGCCGGCGCCGTAGGCTGCACCCGAGGAAGCGCTGTAGGCATAATTAGGGAAGCCGTTGTACGCGTAGGAGGCAGCGGGAGCGTTGTAGGGCGCGCTGTAGGCCTGCGAGCCCCCCAGGCACGGCTTGCCGTCCCTCACCAGTACCGGCACGGCCACTCTGCGTGGCGGCGGCGGCGGCGGCGGCGCTGGAGGCTGCTGGGCCGCCCCTGCAGCTGAGCCGCCGAGTTCCAGGGCCTTGTCCTGCCGCTGCCGCTTGCATTTGTAGCGCCGGTTCTGGAACCAGCACTTGACCTGAGTGGAGGTGAGTTTGAGGCTGCTGGCCATGAGCTCCCGCTCGGGAGCAGAAAGGTAGCGCTGCTGCTGGAAGCGTCTCTCCAACTCGAAGACCTGCGCCTGCGAGAAGAGCACCCGCGGCTTCCTCCGGCTGCGCGCCTTGGGACGCTCCGAGGCCTCCTCCGCGGGTTCCTTGCCTGCAACGAGAGCGAAAGTACAGAGGAGTAATGGAGCAAGAGGCCGAGGGGATTAAGGGCGTGGCAGCCGCCTCTGAGCGCGACTGTTGCCCCTAAGCCATTGATTTCGGTGCAGCCAAGATCTGGAGATACACCTAGTAGGAGACTTCTACACACCTGCATCACTTGATGCCCTTTCCAGGTTTTGGGCACGAGTGTCTGCAATCTCTGCCAACACGACGCGGATAATGGGAATAGGGCCATCAGCTGTTCTCTGGAATGAATGAGGGTGGAGGGAAACACCTCCCCCCCCCCCAACTCTTTGGGAATCCTCCTTTATCTTCTCCTGAGTGGGGCATGGATTTGTCCCAAAGTCTCTCTTGATGCAACCAAAGAAAAGTCAGGCCACAACACAGTAAATCCTTAGGATACCTATAATGATGTGCTGCACAAAGTTTAGTATAAATCCCATGAAGAATCCATATCTGGCTGAGATGTGCTTGCCACCCACCTACAAGCAGCTGTGATTGAATTCACACAATATACCAATGTGAAACAAACCATCTTCTGGCTTAATCTGTTGTATAGGATTTACACTCAAGTCCCAGTGATTACAGACTGAAGATTCCACAAGAGGCAAGAGGCTGAAAAGAACTTTTGGACTTAAAAAAAAATCAGGCAAAAATACAAATGAAGCTGGATGGCATTTTGACTTGATGCAACAAGTGCAACACAACCAACCGCTTTTGACTAAGGAGCCCAACCAGGTTAGCAATCTACATGTTGAGTCTCCAACAGCACACAACTCTAGCCTCAGGGCCTGGAAATTAGAGACCAGCCCTTGGGGGCCTGGAGCTGCCTGCCTTTTTCCTTGCCCAGAGCTTGGAGTCAAACTGAATCCAATATCAATTATTGTCTCCTCGTGTTGGAAGGGACTGGGAGCTGGAAAAAAGACCTTTGTCCACTGGATAAGAGAAGGACATTTCAGTATATCCCCCAAGGGCACTCTTCTCTTCCCCATCACCATGTCTAGGCCCGGTAGGCCGTTCTAACAGATCAAGAGCAAACTGCTTTCCGCACTCTTGAGCAGTTTGGCGCCAGATTCTCCCCTAGATTCCTCTCTCTTTGGGTGCTCTTCCGCGAGGGCCTAGGGGAGCCTAATCCTGCTTCTAAACCTGACCTCCTATGTCTAGAAAGGCTTGGCCTGGGCTCGTGGTTTATCTCCTCACTCTTTGTGAAGAGCTGGGTGGGCCTGGGGGAGAGTAGAAGTTGCTTTTCTGCTTAGCTTACAGCCCACTTTTCTGGCCACTGACTAATAGGGCTGACTCTCCAAATGAAGGCTACAGGGCTGCATGCCCTGCACATAGTTAACCCGTGAAGGTTCAAATAAACCAATCTTATTTCGTAAGTAAAAATCATCCCCTTCTCCACAGGAGCCTTTTAGGGACACAGCCCGATACACGAGGTCTCAGCATTTCGACAATGGAGAGCATAACCAGGGTGCTTCCACAGCTCTCAGCCTTTCCCAGCCACGCCGCAAGACCCCAAAGCAGCCTCCATCACCGTCCCAACCAGACCATGCAAGACGTGGTGCTAAAGCCGAGACCACCTGAAGGACCCACAAAAAGGGCTTTAGAACTGGCATACAGAGCGAGAAGAAACACAATACATGTATACGTGTTTCTGTGCTTTGTGTGATTGTACCGATGGAGGCTCACTCAATTTCGCTGCACACACGTTGTGCCCTGACAATAAAGGGTTGAACTGAATTGGATTGAAGAAACACCGGGGAGGGGGGAGCGTGGTGGGAAGATGCGTTCCGCGCTCAGCATCCCGGGCTGCTCCGGGTGACAAAGAAATATTTCGGACGCTCCAGAGGAGAGCAGGGCACGGCGGATCCTGCCGGCTCTGGGTCCCTCTTGCGGGGGTCTCCTGAAGGGGCTGCGCGGGGTTTCAGGAGGGGTCTGGTACTGGCCCCAAAGCCGCCCAGGGTCGGGAGGGAGGGAGGGAGGGAGGGGCTCAGCGCGCCCGTACTCACCGGGTCCCGAGTCCCGCGCCGGCTCTGCCTCCTCGGCCAGGCCTTTGGGCTCGCAGGTGCTCCGCAGCACCGCCTGCACGTAGCTGCCCGGGGAGAACCCCGCGTCCGCTTGGCTCTTTGTGGAGGCCATGGGGGCCAAGAAGGGCTGCTGCTCCCCGCTCTCTCCCTCCTCCTCTTCTCCGTCTGAGAAGCGGCAGCTCAGCAGGCAGGAGGCAACGGCGGCGGCGGCGGAGGCGGCGGCGGGGGTGAAAGGCGGTTCGAGGGGCCCCCCGAGGCGTTGTTGCTGCTCCTGCTGCTCCTGCTGCTCCTGCTGCTGCTGCTCCAGCTTCAGGATGTCCTTGACGGAGAAGGGGGTGGAAGTGGCGGGGCTGGGGAGCATCCTGGGCAGGGAGGCGGGAGAGAGGGAGACGGCCAGCCCGGCTGGGGCAGAAGGGCCGCGCCCGGGAGCGAAGCCAGGCGAAGTGGCGTCCATGCGAACGCGGCGCCGCCTCTGCCAGTCCCCGCCTCGGCGAGGACCTGCAGCCGCTCTGGACTCGGAGCCGCCTCTTCGGCCGAGCGGGGCACGTCACGGCGAGGAGGGGCCGGGCCGGGCCGGGCCCCCATTGGAAGGCGGGGAGCGGGAGCGGGAGCGGCGCCCTCGGAGGAGACCTGCCCAAAGGGGAACCGGCAGCCTGGAAGAGCCAAGGCTTCGGGTCAGAGGTGACCCGGCGGGCGCCTTGAGGCCGAGGAGCCTCGGAGCCTCGGGAAGCTTGGCACCGCCGAGACCGCCGCCGGGGCCCCTTCACAGGGGGAACGGGCAGAGCCGGCTGAAGAAACCAAGAAGCCCTGCTGGCTCCCTCTGGCCCAGCCGCGTCGCTCCTTTACCAGCCGGGCCGCCACTCCGTCGAATCCGGAGATCTCCCCCCCCCCCCCCCCCCCCCCCCCCCCCCCCCCGTTCCTCGGGACTCGGCTTGGAATGGCTCGGCTTTTCCGAGGAGACTGGAAGGGGCGCGTGGAAGGAAAGGACGGGCAGGGGCGCCAGCAGCCCTGCTCCTCTACCCGGCTGGGGAAGCCGGAGCTGCCTTGGAGGTGATCGGACTGGCGACCCCCCCCCCGGGCCCCCTGGATGGACCCCGAGAGCCATTAAGGCTTCTCCCCGGAAGAGGAAAGGAAGTTTCCCCGAGGAAGGAGGAAGAGAGCGGCCACCTGCTCTTTGTCACCTGGGAGGCGGCTCAAACATTGAAAGGAAGGCGCTAAAGAGAATAATGGCACTTGGTAACCGTCACCGCAAGGACGGTGGCGGTAGCTGGCAGCGCTGGCAAGACATGCGCGGCTGTTAAATGTTGTGGATTGTCTCGCTGGACGTTTTTTCTTTAAAAATATCATCAGAAGGTCATTGGAGAGGTTGCTTTTCACCCTGGTCAAATGAACCTCCTGGTTCAGAAGCAGTGAGCCTGCGGTTATGTGAACCAGACTAAAAGGGATTGGCAAAAGCTATGAGTTTTCTATTCTGGTTGTCTGATCGATTATGGAACAGGGATACTGTATTTTTATTATTTCTAATCATCGTATTATTTATAAAATCTATCCGTAGGGGGGAAAAGTCTTCATAGCTATTATAATTTTGTGTTCCACAATTAACTGTGATAAGCAGAATTTATCCTGTTGTGTACTGTATTGCAATATGAATAAAAAGCTCCAAATTTTCCTTTCCTTTCCTTTCCTTTCCTTTCCTTTACTTTACTTTACTTTACTTTACTTTACTTTACTTTACTTTACTTTACTTTACTTTACTTTACTTTACTTTACTTTTTTTCTTTTTTGCAAATACACACAACAGTCTGTCAGGAAGGTTACAATTTCTTTGCTCGTTCTCACCTTCTTAGGTAAAGGGTGCCAATAACTGACCCTTGCGATATTGCTCATCAAGTGAAAAAAGACAACTACTTAAGTAGCATAAATGCTAGCAAAGTGTTCTTTCTTATTATTACTGGTTGGTCTCAATTTTTCCTAATTAATTGGACCACCAAAGACCAAAGCTGTAGAGATGTAGTTGATTCAAGAATCATGAATAAAACTATTGGACTAGATTAGGTTATAAGTATATATAGATCCATCCAGGGCAATTTTGTAGTGTAGGATTGTACGGTATTTATTATTATAAGCTAACTCATCTTCTTTACATTTATTTAAGCTGTTCTTTAGTTAGTCTTAATTAAGAAACAAATTTAAGAGGAAATTAAAACATAGGGAGTTGCCTTGTAAGAATAAATAAAATCCTACACTGAAAAACTGGTCTAGTTTTGAGGGGTTGCTATACACTTCCTTGCTCCATTAAGGAAATATGACCTTTTATTTGTTTGTTACATTTTTATTGTCTGTTATTTTGATAAATAAAGCAGTGAACATACTAATATTCCTTCCTCTTCCTATTTTCTCCATCATAACAATCCTATGAGGTGAATTTGGATGAAAGAGAGTGACTGGCCCAAAGTCATCCAGCGAGCTTTCATGTCTAAGATGGGGCTAGAATTCATGGTCTCCTGGTTTCTAGGATGGCACCTTATTATTATTTTATTTTTATCATGCCTTTATCACTTAAAATAACACAAGATATAGAACATATCCAACACACTTTCCTCCTTCTATTTTCCCAGAACAACAACCGTATGAGGTAAGTTGGGCCGAAAGACAGAGTCACTGGCCCAAGTTCAACCAGTCAGCTATCATGCCTAAGGTAGGACTAGAACTCACAGTCTCCTAGTTTTTAGCTGGTATCTTAACCACTGTACCAAACAGGCTCTATTGACCTAAATTTCTAGATATATTCAGGTAGCTTACTTGGTGAGGAGTTGACATCTTTTTTGTGGCGGGATCAACAGTCTGTTTTTGTTTTGCTACCAATGGCTGGGTGGGGAATTTTGGGAGTACAACCAGTTTCAGCTATAATATTTAATGTTTGTGGAAATTTAAGAGAGCCTTAAGGAGGGAAATGAAGAGAAAGTCTGTGAATATAAAACATCCCATTAGTAGAGCCTGGTGGTCGACATATACCTATTATTTTCTTTACTGAAAAGAGTGACATCAAATTCTGATGGCTAGTCTAAAGAGTGCTTGCTTTTGAGCAGTGCTTCCCAACTTTTTCTTCATTACCCAATTATCAGAAAGTCCTTATTTAAATAACCCTGTTGTGTTTGGTAATGGGTTTATGTGTCGTTACGCAAAGAAAAAATGACTTTTATCTAATTTTGGGGTAATTTAACCAGGTTTGGGAAACATTATTCTAAGGTCTTGAGAAAAAGGGTTGGGAAGTTTATGCAGCTTATGTACAATAGGTTATCTAAATCCCAAATTATGACCGGTGAATGAAAGCTGATGAAATATCCCCAGTCTCATACTGTTAAGTATCTTATTATCTTGGGGGGTTGCTATACTCCAGGATCAGAGAATACAGATTTCTTGTTGTTATTGATCAAACAATAGGATCAAAGAAAAGGGAATACAGGTAGTCCTTGACTTACAACACTTCATTTAGTGACTGTTTAAAGTTACAACAGCACTAAAAAAAAGTGACTTATGGCCATTTTCCCCACTTAACAAACATTGCAGCATTCCCATGATCATGTAATCAAAATTTGGACACTTGGCAATTGACTCACATTGATAACGGTTTCAGCATCCTGGGTTAATGGGATTTTCTTTTGTGACCTTCTGGCAAACAAAGACAATGGGGAAGCCAGGTTCACTTAATCACCATGTTATTAACTTAACAACTACAGTAATTCACTTAACAACTGTGGCAGGAAAGGTTGTAAAATGGAGCAAGATTCACTTAACAAATGTCTTGCTTAACAACAAAAAGTTTGGGTTCCATTGTGGTCATAAATTGAGGACTACCTGTAATGTTAATCTAGTTTGGGGATTTAAATTTTATGCCTATTGTTTACTTCTTAAGGACGCCAGGAGACAGACAAAAAACATGACACCTTCCTACTATTACCCAAGGAGTGCACAACTTTTGGGGCTGTAAAGTACCGCAAATGGGTTGGGTGCCATTTCATATAAGGGGGAAATGACTTTTGCACTTTGCTGTTTGCTTTCCCAGATAAGCTTCAAGTGGCTGTTAATGCTAAGCAAGGTTGCATCTGGTTAATACTCAGATGGGAGGTCATCTGAAAATTAGGACTGTAACTGAAACTACATACAGTACACATTACATGGGGATGCCAGTGGCTCACTGGCTAAGATGCTGAGCTTGTCGATCAGAAAGGTCAGCAGTTTGGCGGTTTGAATCCCTGGTGCAGCATAACGGAGTGAGCTCCCATTACTTGCCTCAGCTTCTGCCAACCTAGCAGTTCGAAAGTATGTAAAAATGCAAGTAGAAAAATAGGAACCACCTCAGTGGGAAGGTAACAGTGTTCCATGTGCCTTTGACATTTACTCATGCCGGTCACATGACCACAGAATTGTCACCAGACAACACTGGCTCTTCGGCTTAGAAACAAAGATGAGCACTGCCCCATAGAGTGGGGAACAACTAGCACACATGTGTGAGGGGAACCTTTACCTTTACCTTATACATTATATATCAGAAGGTGCTTAAATATAGTTGCCAAGGAAAACTACACATGTGCCCATAAAGTAACCAGCAATTGAGCTCAATTTTTCTTTTCTTTTTTCAAGAATAGACTGGACAATCATTTGATTGGAATGGTAAAAACTAGAACAGTGATGGCTAACCTTTTAGACACTGAGTGCCAAAACTGTGTGTGCGCGCGTACATGTCCAAACTGCAAGGTACATGTGTGCATTCATGCATGCGTGAAAATGTGTGCTTGCATTCATGGAAATGTGTGAAACTGCATGCACACGCACACCTGGAAATATGTGTGGGCATGCACAGAAATGTGTGCATGTGCGGAAATGCAAATATGCACAGGAAAGACCCTGGGACAATGGCACGTGTGCCCACAGAGAGGGTTCTGCATGCCACCTGTGGCACGCATGCCATAGGTTTACCATCATGGGACTAGAAGATCTCTGAGGTTCCTTCCAGCCCTATGATTCTATTTCTATTTCAATTCAAAGATGGCTTGAGGCTTTCTATTTTAATTTAAGATTTTTTATGCAACCTTAACTGAATATTGATGAATTGACTATTCATCCAATATTATATTATTCACTATACACTGTTATTCATTCCTTACCTGTGGTAATTGGAATAGCTTCAGGAAAGGTTGCATGTATTTGCATGTGTATTTTATACTTAACATATATTGGCCTAATGCAGATGTTTCTTCTTTGTGCAAAATCCAGGAATCTCCTTTTTTGGTCCTTCATGTTTATTAAGCACAGACTTGTAAGAGACAATCCATTACACTTGTTAGTCTAAAATCCCCCCCAAAAAGGGACTTCCAGTTGACATTATGGCACTACTAGAAGGGCAGGTGGATTGCTTCCTCTAACTTCTAGCCTTCCCCCACCTGTGGGCTCTCAAGGGAGCCAGAAGTCACCCTGTAGAGGTGATGAAGCTAAGGAGGGGCACCTGATGAGGTCGAGGAGAGTCTGCCACTCTCCTGCAGAACCCCTGGGCTTAAATTCCTCCATGCCACAGCAGGATGAAGAAGCAGTCTAAGATGGCTGCCACAAGGCTGTGACAACCAGTACCATCTAAGTTTTTGAGCAGGAGCGGAGTTGCTAGACAGTGTGCAGACCTGGGTGACAGCAAAATTCAATTTTAACCTACTTTTGACCCCCAAAAGACTATTTAAAAAAGAAAGAAACTCACAACTATTGGGAACTGGCAATGAAGGAAAGTCTGGTGGAAAAATGGCTTGAAATGGAAGAGGAAAATTTAAGGAGAAGGCAAAAAAAATATTGTTGTTTAGATATAGAAGATTGGATTCCAAAATCGATGTAGCAGTGTTTGGGAGAGACAATTTGAAGATTGGGATTACATATTTTCATTAACATTAATTTTAAAATGTGGATTTTTAAAAAATTGTTTAACATTCAAAACATTTAAATTCAATTTAATGCTGCCATCTGCAGTTGGAAGGGAAAACTGTACGTTGTGGAAAGAATGAATTATTGAACTGATAAAGGGATTTTAAAAAGAAGGAGGATACTTCTAGCCCCTTGATAACTACAATAAAGATTGAACTGTAACAGACTGATTGACTTGGGGATACAGGGATTTGAGAGAGTTGAACTGTTGGAGAAGTGACTCAATACTGAGTTTATGACTGTTGGATTATTGGACAAAAAAAAGGACATAATAAATTGCTGAGAGACGTTTAACCAAGAAGAGATGAGTATTTGGGATGAGATGATATTTTTACTTCAAAAAACAAGGGAGATGTGGACAATTGAATGTAAAGAGATAAAGACTGAATTGAAGTCCATAGTGGAAATAATGGATAATAGACTGTGAAAAGATATCCAGGAACAGGAGAAGGCAATACAAAAAACAGGAGTTAATATATAATTAAACCAACAAATGGTGCAAAATCTACAAAATGACAGGAAAGAGGCAACAGTAAAAGTAACAAAGATGAATGAAATAAATCAAGGGGAGAGTCTTACAAGAGAATTAAATGAGGAATGAAAGAATCGGGACACTGGGTCTGAAAAAGAGACAGGGATAAGAATAGTAACCTGGGAAAATAGACAGTGGGAAAGAAGAGAGAGAGGAGAAAAGTTTATAAAGAGTGGCCACGAGAGAGAGGTGGCAAGAGACAGAAATCTAAGAGAGAAACAGGGGAGCCAAGCAAAAAAATGATTGATTAAAGAATCAAAATGGGCAAGAGATAATGGGTAGAGAATAAACATGTTTAATCATAGCAGTGGCATAGTTAACAGCTAGAATAAGAAAGGAGATTAGATAGAGAGAAATTAACAATAATACACACTTGGATATAAAGAATTAGGAAGCGGAAATTTAATTTAAACCTAACATGAATATTTTTAATATTACTAGAATTATATAAATTGTGTTGAAATGTAATAAATTGAAGTAGTAATATTATATCTGTGGGAAGTTATATGATATACAAGACAAGACTGATATAAAAATGATGTAATGCAATATTGAATTATTGAACAATGAAGGAGTACATTTGAATAATTATAGAGAGAATTGTGTGTATCATTGTTATTGCTATATAAATGGTATCAAATTATATGTTACCCTGGACACATGTGGTTTACATATTGATTTGTTTGTTAAAAAATGGAAAATAGGGAGACTAGATAGAGGGGAATTAACAATAATACACACTTGGATTTTAAGATTTAGGAAAGGGCAAATTTAATCTAAATCTTACATGAGTAAATATAATAGTACTAGAATTATATAAATGGTTTTGAAATGTAATAAATTGACGAAGTAATTTTATATTTATGGGAAGTTATATGATATATAAGATAAGTTTGGTATAGAAATGATGTGATAAAATACTGAATTATCGAACAATGAAGGCGTATATTTGAATAATTATGGAAGGATGATAATATTGGTGTGTATTATCATTATTATTGTTAATATTGCATAAATGGTTAAATGATAATAAATGATCAAGATTATTTTAGTAATAGAAGATAAGTAACAGAAAACAGGGATTGGCATAAAGAGGATAGATTGAAAAATTGAATAATTAAATAAGAGAAGATTATAATTATATAAATGTGTAGCGCTTTTGGAATTATATAGAACCATTAATTGCAAAGTGATAAATATTTTTGTACGTACCAAAATGTATGCTGCCCAGAACACACACTGTTTACATATTGATTTGTTTGTAAAAATAAGAAATAAAAATAAAAACTTGAATTGAAAAAAGAAAAGAAAAAAGAAACCCAGGCATATAAATTGCATAGTTTGCCCAAAAGATGGCCAGCTTTATGGTGTGAGAAATAAGTCTGCATTCTTATATAGCACATGGGAAAAATAATACAAGAGGTCATTATTTAGCAAAGGGTGGAAGCTGTCGCTGGAGCAGAGGAAAGTCCAGAATCTTTTTGATGTTACTCATTTCTAGATGGTCCATGCAGGAGGTCATTTGGACCAGAGCTCATATATCAAATCAAGGAATTACTGATGCTGTCCATTGAGGGCACATGAATAAGAAAGGAATATACGTAACATCTCTTGATACAAAGACACAATTTTGCATCAATGTAGAGCAGTCAAAGGTGGCTGAATGGAGTCACTGAAGCAGTTGGCATGAGCTTAAATGGACTCCATGGGATGGTAGAGGACAGGAAGGCCTGGAGGAACATTGTCCATGAGGTCGCGATGGGTCGGACATGACAGAGCAGTAAATACATCAGATTTACTTTAGGGAGATTCTAGAAAGCAGTTTGGTTTGTGTAGACATCCATACAGAAGACCTTAGAGAATATCTGTAAAAATGGTTACAAAAACATAATCACGCTTGAAGCCTGGGAAACAGAAGATGTGAGAAAGAAGCACAGACTGGCCTGACAAGGATCTGGCCTGACAATCTATGACTAACCTCTTCTTTCAAGTGAAGCAACAAGATAGAGGAAATAATCAGGTTTTCAATTATTACTAATTTTAGCTATATGATGTTTCTAATATCCTAACCATGTTTTTCCTGTTACTTTTTAAGTATCTGTTTGGTAACAGAACAGGACTAGTTATGCCTTTCCGCCAAGATAATATAATTCTTAAGTGTTTTTTAGTTATGGTTCCACAAATACTGTCCCTGAAGAGCCACTGATGATTTTTCTTATTAGATAGATATTTTTGTTCCCCAGACCTTTAAAATCTTTTAAAGATATGTATATTTTGTTTTAAAACTGGTATTATTTTGTTTCTACTGGATAAACCTTTGGTTACTCTATTATTAATTACTGTGTGGACTTTGAAGAAGGTTGTGTTAGTAGACAAGAATATATATA
>JAEANM010005925.1:0-19076 GCA_017656035.1 Myanophis thanlyinensis
AAAAGGATTTTAAGCCAGATAAGGGAAGATTTGTGATATCTCCCCCACCCCTGGCAGCTCCCCTCTTCACCTCTTCTACGGGGAGGCTCGAAGAGTTCCAGCAGTGAGCACAGATCAAAACCGCGGACGATCGCAGATTCCGACCTGTCTGCGAAGAAGCCAAGCAGGAAGTCCCAACCAGCATGTATTTCTGATTGTTACAGCTTCCTAGAGTCATGTGATCATTATTTGTGACCTTTCTAGCCAGCTTTCTGACAAGCAAGGTCAATGAGGGAAGCCAGATTTGCTTAATGACCATGTGATTCACTTAACAACTGCAAATTCATTTAACAACCATGGCAAAAAGATTGTAAAATGGGCACATCTCATTTAACAAATGTCTTGCTTAGCAACAAAAATTTTGGGCACAGTTGTAAGCCGAGGACTACATGTAATCACGTCCAATAATTTAGCCTAAGTTAATGCTTGTTTTCCCAAAGCTCCTGGCTGAATATCATAGGTTTATATACCAGTTAAATTTCTGTGGCCTGCTTAACTTGCAAATGAAAGAATATTATAAAAGTACCCTAAAGATGGAAACAGTATAAAGCTGGTTTGGGAGATTGATGAGGTAGTCGTCTTGGGACCAGAACTTCATTAAGCAAGATGGTTAAATGAGTTGCTCCTGATTTTATGGTTTTTTTCACCACAGTTATTAATGAATCATTGCAGTTGTTAAGTGAATCACATGGTCACTAAGTGAATCTGATTTCTCCCATTGACTGCTGGCCAGAAGTCGGCTGAGAAGGTTGTAAACAAGAATCACATGACCCCAGGATGCTGCAGCTGTAGAAAATGCATGCTGGTTGGCAAGCACCCAGTTTTTGATCACTGGACTGGGGGTGCTGCAGCAGTTGTAAGAGTGAGGACCATTTGTAAGCCATGTTTTTCAGTGCCATTGTAATTTCAAATGGTTATTAAACAGATGGTTGTAAATTGAGGACTACCTTTAATGAAGGCATTGTTCACAATTAAATTGATACAACTTTGTCAACATAAAAGGGAACTATCATGGCAGCTATTTGTACATCGACATCTCTAGCCTACATCAGTTTCTTTTTGTTCCTTTTCAGTAAGTTCTGGGTTAATTGACAACGTTACAGGCATATATAATAGGTACAAAGCAACTTGCTCTCCATTTCATTCACCAGCTTGGACTTTTCTGGAAAGGTAAAGTTGTAAATGTCATTACTAAGGATAGGATGGGTTTTAATGTGCTTATCAGAATTGGGAATATACAATGTACTGAGATGAGAACAGCCTGGAGCAGATTGTTTGCTTGATCACAGTTCATTTGAACCTTTACACTGACTTTAGAACACCCAACCTTAGTATTTGCTTCAAGTGTATCCTGTCTTGAGCGGAAGTGAGCCTCAGCACGCTTGGATCACTGAATGAGGATTGTGCTTTGCTTTGGCTTGATAGATACATAATTTGGACATCACTTTAATGCTGATCCAAATTCATGTGGTTGCATGATTTGAAGAGTCTTTGGTTTTATTCCAGCATTGTAACCATTACACCACATGGTCTTGCAAATGATACGTCTTTACCTAGAGATTACATAACTTTGTGACACAATACAAATCCATGTTCATTAACATATACATTAGTTTGGAATACTCTTTTTATACTTCGTTGGAAGTAGACCTCCATGGGTACAGAGGGATACAAATTTATACTTGATGTTTGTAATCTCTGCCCAGTGAGAAGCTGGACTGACTGCTTCCAGTACAGTCCATTTGCCCTTAAATAGCCTGCTCAGCTCAGTGTGTCATCACTGCCACAAATTACTAAGGATTTGTTTGTCTATAAAGTAGCAACACTGTGCTTAGTAGGCACTAATGTTGTGCCAAAAAGCTGCTTGCATATTCATTTTATATGGGAGGTGGCTTCATTCCTCTGCAATGACTCAGATGTAACAAGGCACATTGGGTTCTATTTTTTTAAAGCATTGAACAAAACTTGCTGCCTTTCACTACAGTAATTGCCAGGAGCTGAAGTGTTTCCATGGGAAGTGCATGTTTGTACTCACATAATGTATTAAATGAAAATTACACATTCTGTACTAATTGTGTTGCAGAAGTCTAAATTAGGATAGTTCTTTCATACAGATATTTTCCAGTTCTGTCTTTTGAATAGCATACTCCAACTGTAAAATATGTGCATGAAAAATACATAGAGATTTAAACCCATCCTTAGACATGGGAAGTTATTAGCTGATATTAAGAATAGTTACTGTATCTTAGTCCAATCTATCCTACTTAGTTGTAGTTTGGGGGGAAATTGCACAAGGAAGTGCTATATGCGTTGCCTTGAGCTTCTGAAGAGAAAATGAGTTAGGAATGCAGTACATAAAGACATTAATGTTAGTTTTTTGTGCTACTTTTATACTTGCTTCAATCATTAATTGGACATTGTCTTTTATTGTAAACCGCCCAGTCACTTAGGTGAGATGGGCAGTGTAGAAATCTGATGAATAAATAAATAGACTGCAGAATTTGAAATAAAATAAACTGCAGAATTTGAAATTCTGAAAAGGAGAGCCACAGTGGCTGCCAGGCAATTCTAGTATACCTATTGCTTTACTCTCTGAACACAGAAGCCAAGCTAATAAGAGATGTTTTTTAAAATGTCAATCTAGAGACAGAAACTTCTTGATACCACCAAAGCAGGCTGAATCCCTTTTAATATGGCATTCTGTCCAGGAGGAGGTTTGACATGGTATGGAAGAGAGAAAAAAACATTCCATGTTTTTTAGAATTCAGCATTCTGTTTCTAGATTTTTAATTTTCAGCTTCCTTCAGTTTACCTAAATTTGTATTGTGGTAATTTCCGAAATGTGCAGCCATAAAATTTCTTAAAGCAAAAATTAAGAATAAGGCTGGCATATTCTTACACACATTTAGTCTTGTATTTGACCAGCTAAATAGAACAGTCAATCTTACTGAAGCACTGGGTGGAGTTCCATCTCTGCCATTCCATCTTAAATTACCTGGTTATCAATCTTTGGATTATGGATCAATATTTTTGATGGATGAAGGCTAGCTAACGGCACCTGATGTTTGAGCAGCCTCTACTATTTTTTTCCCTGAATTATACCATTGGCAGTGGAATTATGAAGAAAATAGAAGTGCGTACAGAGCTCAAGTAGTTGAATATAGCTATGACTATAGGGCGTGTGTGATATGGAACATGTAATAGCCAGTATAAAAGGCTTGGTTGGCAAAGCAAGGAAAAATGCTGATTTGGCATGAAGGTATTTCAGAGGACAAGCGGTAGCATGTGGGATATGGGTTTGGCTGGTGATTAATTGAATTTTATAGGGTGTAGGACAGCAGTTGGAGATAGCATTGGTGCTGATGAAGAGGTTTTAGAAGGTAAGATGTTGAACAGTGACAGATTGGACTGAGATTTTCAGCTGATATTCTAATTTTCTCTCTCAAGCATAAACAGCACTGTCCAAATAAACTATGGTGCAGTCTTTTTATATATGCTGGTTAGGAGTTCTGCCATTTTAAATGTGATGCCTTGAAGAGATTATACACTGGTTACAGTATGTAAAATTATAGCTTTGACAACAAATGACTATAGCAACAATGGTACTCAAGGTGTCAAGGTAGCTTTTTAAAACTAATACAAAAAGGAAGGATATAATTCACTTTTCCCCTTCCTTTAGTCCCTGAATGCAAATACAAAGAACTCTGTGCCCTCCTGACATTTTTATATAACCTACTTGGTCACCCTCTACAGCTGAAATAAATTCTGCAATGCAGTTCAAAAAAATTTCTTGCTCAGATAACTTTTGGAAGTATCCCCATTAATCAGTGAGATCATTCTGATAGAAAAGCATTCTTTTTTCAGTGAGTTGTTTAATAAAGTAATATATGTAAAAGTAATAGGTGTTGTTTTTGCAAAAACATATAGGCTTAGTTTAATTCTGTTTTAGTTATTCAATTAACAAGGACACTGACAAATTAGCCAGGATCTGCATTCTGATTTAGCTGGAGTAGTCCATAGGTATTTATGCACACACAAACTTGATCACTTCAGCAATATTAGAAAAAATTGATAAGGACTTCCCAACACATCCCATAACATCTGTTTAGTTAATTGGATTAAATGTGTCTTGTTTCAAGTCCTGTTACAAAAAAAACTCACAACTTTGCAGAACAATGCTGATGTAACATACAAAAGGACAAGTGTTCTTAAAGGGGAACTAGGGCTAGTCTTTGTATATCTTTAAAACCATAAAATTACTAAATGGCATACAGCAGTTCATTGTACTGTAAACAGAAATGATTGACTCTGACCAGAAAATATTAGTCGCTGCTAAATACAGAGTTCACCAGTCTTGAGCACGTAACCTAAAAAGGCAGTTACTGTTCTAATGCCTGATGTGTCTTGCCTCTAAACCAAAAGAGGTAAGGAATATTTAATGTGCCTATTTTGCAAGATGGCTAATGATACACTGTAGCTACACAAATTGACCAGTACTCTCAGTAAACAGTCATCTTCTATAAGCTTTGTTCTTCTAATATTAAATTATCCCACTTGCAACTGTGTGCTTGTGTGAAACAGGAAAAAAAAATTCCCAGAGGACATTTAAACCATTTTTGTCTTAAATTTGTATAGTTGCTATATAATCTGGTTTTTCTTCAGATTGTACAGGTAGATATGTTAAGAATAAAAACAGTAACTTGAACACCATTAAAACCTCCAACCTTACCAGAAAGCTAATGACTAGTTTTGATAGAATAAAATCCTCATTTTAGGGGTTTTGGTGGTTTGAAATTCTGTATCTTAACATTTTTTCCTAACTGGGTGTTAATAAATGCTTTCATTATAAGTGTCTCTATCTGAAGCCTGCTTCCAACATTGTGGCCTGACTTAGTCATGATGACCAAGGTGACACTCGTGTGTATCATTTTCTCCTTTAGTATAGCCATCTGAATATTTCATGTATCTTTTGTGAATGTCTACTGAAGTGTTGGTAATTGATTTTGGAAGAGAACTAAAAGACTGGGGGTGGGGGTGTTTGATCTCAACCTATATAATAATTTTGTTTGTACCTACAGCCTGAGTTGCATTTAAATTTGAACAATTTTGCAGCTGCATGTTAGTTGAACTTAAATCTTTCACAAGGTGTTTAAAGCTGTATAGTTGAAGCAAAGGAGCAGATTTTGTTTATCCTTAAGACTTGACAATCTGGAATATTACTCACCAGTTTTTAACTAACATCAAACTTATTTCACATTTCAAACTACAACCTCAAATTTATATCTACCATTTGCGCTACAAGAAACTTGTAGGAGAATTCCTGACTTTGAAAGTAAAGGTGATAAGAAAAGGCCCAAGTATTTATTTTGAACCTGTCAGGGCAGATGCCATCTTAAGATGGAAGAACAACAAAATTTACAGAAAATCTCTTCATCTGTAACTACATAATGAAATCGGGACCAAAGCCTGAAATCTACTTAAGATCAATCTAGAGGTCACGCCAAACGTTCAGTAAAGAGGTGGTCTGCAGATTATTGGTATAGCTAGCTGTTAACCTTTTTTCCCTCTATACTATTCCTATTTAAAATTTCTTCACCTGAACTGAACTCCCATAAGACAAATGTGCAAACAACGATATAACAGTAGAGTTGGCCACTTCCAGGTATCATATTCAGCTAGGCTCATAGGAACGTCTCGCATTTGGCTTTTACACTGTGCTTTTTGGCTTGATTTTCTGTATTGTCTAAACATACTAAGGATCTATCCACGTATTTCAAATTTCTGTTACATTTCCCATTGAAACTGCTTTCCACACCATTAGTTACTGTCAACTCGTACCAATTTGCCTCTCCTTGCTTTTCAGGTGGTCCGTAGTCGTCTAGAAAAGCAGGGCATCACTGTCCACAATGTGAGGTTGAATGGCTCAGCAGCTAGCCACGTGTTGCATCAGGACAGCGGTCTGGGGTATAAAGATCTGGATCTCATTTTTGGTGTTGATCTGAAAAGCGAGGATATTTTCCAGCTGGTAAAAGATGTAGTGATGGATTGTCTCCTGGATTTCCTCCCAGAAGGGGTAAACAAAGATAAGATCACTCCCATGACTCTGAAGGAAGCCTATGTGCAGAAATTGGTGAAAGTGTGCAATGAAACTGACCGCTGGAGCCTTATATCACTGTCAAACAACAGTGGGAAGAATGTGGAACTCAAATTTGTAGACTCTCTCCGGAGGCAGTTCGAGTTCAGTGTTGATTCTTTCCAGATCATATTAGACTCACTATTGCTCTTTGGAGAGTGCTCAGAGAATCCAATGTCTGCAAACTTCCACCCTACTGTCACTGGGGAGAGTATGTATGGGGACTTTGAGGAGGCGATTAATCATCTGAGGAACCGAATTATAGCTACTAGGAATCCAGAGGAAATCAGAGGAGGTGGGCTTCTGAAGTACTGCAACCTCCTTGTGAGGGGATTTCAACCAAAATCAGAAGTTGACATGAAAGCCTTGCAGAGGTACATGTGTTCGAGGTTTTTTATAGACTTTCCTGACATTGGGGAACAGCAACGAAAGCTGGAGTCTTACCTCCAAAGTCACTTTGTAGGGATGGAAAGCAAAAGGTATGACTGCCTGATGACCTTACACAGAGTGGTAAACGAGAGTACAGTGTGCCTGATGGGACATGAAAGACGACAGACTCTGAACCTCATTGCAATGTTGGCCCTCCGGGTCCTGGCTGAGCGGAACATAATTCCAACTGTCACAAATGTGACTTGTTATTATCAGCCAGCACCATACATCAGTGAAATAAATGTCAACTATTACGTAACCCACATGCAACCTCTTCTGCCTTGCAGTCACTCCTACCCAACGTGGCTCCCCTGCAACTGAATGCTGAAAAAAGCTCCAGTCTTTGTCTTCTCAAGGAGCAGAGGCTGCGTGTTCAGAAAAAAAGAAAAAAAAAATAGGTCTCTTGCTCTGAGTATCTTGCTCCTACATTGGAACTATAAGTCTACTTAATTGTGGGAAATTGTGCAGTGATATGTCTAATTACCAGAGATGTTTACAGGAAGAAAATGCTTGAGTTAATGTATAAGGTGGGTGGAGAGGATTAGGTTCAAAGCAGAGCTGCACTACCTTAAATGCAAGCTGATTTTTTTTTCTTTCTTAGTGTAAGCATTATGGGCTGTGCAGACTCTATTTTTTCTGAACATATTTCAAAGTGGTTAATTCCTTTTAAGGGACCAAAGAAATCTTATACAAGTGCCTGCAACCAAAAAAATACTGTACTTTTTTTTTGTAGTGGCAGAAATCTATATTGACAGCTTAGTTATCGATGTTTGCCAGGAATTTTTGGTTTTAGGATCACACATTCATTTCTGTCAAGGGAACTGAGCTAGGCAGAGGCTTTCCACAGCAGCCACTGTAACATTTCTTGCTGTCTGATAGATGAGCAGCATTGATTAACAGTTGGGGCAGAGCTGGGATGAAGAACTAAGTGGAGGTTCAATTCATAATGCTAGAGAATTTCTAATGAGGTGAATTATGTGCCCTCGTTGGGAAGGCTACCAGAGGAAATAGGAATTACCCTGAATTATTATTCAACTTAATGTGCAGTGCCAAAACCCTAACACGTTAATTCCTCTTAGAGGAAAGTCTATAGATCAGTATTTTGCTGTGTGGATCAATATATCTTTTTCATGCAAGGAGTACTTGTTCCCAGGCTTTAATATAGCCTCTACGACTGAATGGTATTACATTAAAAATGAGCTGGACCAAAAACATAAAAAGGTACATGCATAGCCTTTGTCCTGGTTAACAGAAAGAATGAACCAGTTAGACCTTGGCCCAGAAGCCCTTAGCTTTCTGTCTGATAGCCCACTACAGTATCTTGAGAATAGTGCTTCTCTTCCTGTTGGGTGTCTGTGATCAGCTACTTGATTCCATGTTAGACTAAGGAAACATTTTAATACTGCTTGTTATGGCTGTGTAAAACTTTATAGTCTTAATTTGACAAGGTATCAGTGATGTGTTAAATCAGATGAAGTGATCCAATTTAGATGACTTGTTTGAATTGAATTTACAAATTGGATTAAAACAATTTACATGTTTGAACTGACAATTCAAATCTGATTTAAAAAAAAAAATACATTTGGATCGGATCTGATTTGTACAGGCCTATAGCCTTGCTTTTGCTTATACAATTTCGATGGAGAGAAAATTTCTCATGTGTTGTGCTTGTAGACAACTATACTCAAGAAATTGTTGATGTCTTGTCAAATTAGGTTTTGAAATAATTATTTACCCAGCGAAATAATTATTCCTGTATATTTTTTTGGATTGCATAGAAATATCACAACATATCAGTTCAGATTAGTTTATACTTTTTAGGAAGCTGAGGCAGCAGATACTTTGGCTATTGGACATACCTCCTCTGTAAGGAATACACAAAAATGCTCCATGGTGTATGTTTGAAGGTTGACTTTATTTACTAATCTGTTTTCTCTGCAATCAAACTGTACTTTGTTGGAGCAGACTTAAAAAAAAAGAAATAAAATATACTTGGATTGTGTCTAGCTAAACATCCTGCCTCTTCCTGAGAGACACTGAGCTGAGATGGTAAGGCAGTTTTTAACATCTGTTGACTAATTGACCAATACCTATCCCAACTTCACCCACTTTGGTATTTCTACAAGATGTACAAGCTAAGAGAAACTTCTCGTTTCTGATAAACCCATTGCTGTGTAAATAGAGTTCTTGAATATATAGGTGGCTTCCGATGATCTCTCCTCTATACTGGTGAAATCTTCCATATTCTGCAATGAACATGGCTGCAATGCCTGATGATTAAGAGGGCTGTCTTAGGTTTCCTCTGCCACTTGAAGGAAGGCTTTGCTTTTCCAGACTGTCTCCTTTGACAACCATTTGATAATTCACATTTATAAGTGGAGAAATGAGTTTGCACTAAAACCGCACAGCTGGCTGCCAGCAATGTTTTTAGCTAAAATGATGGGTGAAAATTTAAATAGTAAAAATTGCCTCTTTAAAAAAACCAGATCAATGCTGTGTTTGGGGAAAAAGTTCTCCCATATAATCAAGGGCTTGCTGGATGCTTTTTTTTTAAAGCACTTTTTGCTGTATGGGGATGTGTGGTGAAATATAAGTAGAGGCTGCACCAGATATATCTGCTGTGATATTGCTGTTTTCCTTGTGCGCATGAGAATATCTTGAAGTTTGATACTATGAATGGCACTTCTAGACTTGTGTTTGAATTTGTTCTGCAGCTATCAAATCTGTCATGCAATAAGCCTGACATACGAACTTTGGATTCTTTAGAATCTGTCACCATAAATAAATACAATGTATTGAACTCTGTTGGATTTACTTTACCTAATCATACAAAGGTACCATACTTTTAGTTTCTAATCCTCAATTCTCTTTTTGGCCTCAAACAAAATTGATCTAAGTTAGCCTTCCCCAACCTGTACATTCTAGATAAACTGGACTACAAGGAAAGGCTGTTTCAGCCACGCAAATTAAAAGGCTTCAGGAATAAAGGTGGCTTCCAAACTGCTATCCTTTCTCCTAAGGGCATAATTGGCTTTTGCAGAGTACGTGAAACGAAGTAGGGAACGCCATACTGAAGTTTCACTGCAGTCTTCTGCCCTCTAACTTTGTTGATTGTATCTTCTACTGATGATTGGATCATACTTGTCCCAGTTCATATATGGTACAATCTGAGGCAGAGGGCTACCATTCTAGGGTGCCTAAAGGAAAAAAAAGAATAGGGAACATTGCTAGAGGAGTCACATCATTTCTGCCAAGATACAAAATGATTCACATCTTCCTAATGCAATAATATTTCAGTATATATTTAAATTACCTTTCAAAACAGTTTTTAGATGGAGAGAGAAAAGAAGACACTCATAGGTACATGGGATTTATGTATTCAGGTCTCTGTTAGCTGCTTACTATGCTCTTTCTAGAGTAAATGGAGAATGTTGAATTGAGATTTGGAACACTATACTTCCAAGTATCCTATGTATATAGAGAATTATATCTTAATATGGCTTGTGAATTGCCAAATTATTGGTGATAATGGATGCTTGCATGGGGGAATAGCCTGACTCTGTGTGTCTTCCAGATACTTTAAACTGCTATTCCAAAAACCATTGGCTGTTGAGAAGGCAAGTAAATGAAAGTTAATATCTAAAGCTACTTGGAAGACATCTAGTAATCTAGACTGGTTCTGATTTTATCTCTTATCCTCTTTCCGTAGTCTTCATTCTTGGCTTTACTTGCTATGCTCAGAACACTACTCAATACACCCTTCCATTGTGAAATTAATTTGGTCTTTAAATATATGGTATAGGTTGGGGGATGGGGTCTTGCCAAGTTTTTACCTCTTATGCCATTCCAATAGCACAAACCCTGGTCCTAATCCTGTAATTAGCGGTTGTCTCTGAAACTGACCAGAGCACAAACCACCTGATGTGGTTGGCTTTTTCTATTGTTGGAACAGATCACTCCTAAACAAAAGGATGCTTGTAGAAAACACTAGTTGTGATCTGAAAGGGGGCTTTCAATGTTTTGAGTGTTTGATCTCTTAAAAAAAACCTAATAAAAATCTATTTTCTCAAAAGCGGGTCTGTCATTTTTTAATTGAACCGAAAAGTCAGTATCAAAATGATGAAGGCTGTGGTCATTAAGGTCTTAGGTCTAGTCTACTGAGCATCAGATGTATCAAATGTGTATACATACTCAGCATATTGGGGGGATTTTTAATCTGAGTGTAACAAATTGGAAGAATGCTCTACACAGTCCAATACAGTATTGGTTTAATAATAACCATAGCAGTAAACTAAAAAGTCTTATCAAAATATAGCAAATATGTATTTAGAAGATTGTAGGTGGGACAGAAACTGAACAAATCAAATAGTTTCTATTTCTACTTTCTTAGGTTTGATATGGCTTTGGGAAATTTTGATTAACTGCTTACAGTGCTATACTGCTGGCAAGAAGCCTATTTGTCATGGTTATACCTTGCCTGGAATATGACCTAGTTTGTATACCAGTGAGCCATGATTTACTTAACTACAGTCACAGGATAAATCACAATGGGTGGAGTAGCTGCCTAATATACTGAGCCAAAATTGAGCAAAATATATGTTCAGGCAGAGGCTTGGTGGCTGAGAGTTTAATTTGGATGCTTACTCCTTCCAACCTTATGGTTCTATAACTTAGTATGCTTTGTGAACCAACCCATATTTGTGTTCTTTCATGTTTGCAAAATTGCTCTTCACATCCAAGTTATTCCAATATGACTTGTTTCCATGCAAAGTATTTAAATTCGCGAGTATTTTTTTTAAAAAAAAAAAGCTCAGAAGAAGGAAGCAGCCATTGCTAAATCCTGTGCATGGGCTCATTTGTGATGTGACGGGTTCTTTCTGCAAAAAATGTTGAACAGAACTTACTATGCTGCTATTCAAAACAGCTTCCCTCAATCCCCATGTTGGTGTGAAGCTGTGCTGAATGTTGGGTAGCAGTGTTGATTATCCATGTGCTTATAAAGCATTGGTTGGTAATGTGTAAAAATAAAATTCCAATTACTTTTCAAATAGTATATATATGAAGGAAACCAATTGTCTCAGGAGGCAAAACTATATGGTATCATCTGATCTGAAGCCATGTATTTCTGCTGCACCCAGAGCAGAGAAGAAACAAGATGATGAACAGAAAATCATTTTTACCATTAAAGCTGATTATCTTCGCCTGCATCCTATATGCCTGTTTTCCTATCTTCGGGAGTTCGTAGATAAACAATAACAAAGCTTGTTTATCAATAGTTTTCTCCCCTTGCCCTCCCCCCAAAGAGCTGCTTAACCATTTACCTTATTCTTACATTTATTGGGATAGTATATTTGAGATTGTGTCATTGTTGGGGGTGTTTGTGTTTTGTTCCAAATCTCTTAGGTATTGTAGCCTCACCTAATTTACAGGTCTGGAAAAAGCCTTGAAAGGTCTCTGCTCAATTTTGCAATTACAGAATCTGCAAATTGCCAGAGTGGAGTTGTATGATAAAAGACAATGACCCATATGTTCTACCATGTTATAGCTAATATAAATGCTCGTGAAGGATTTCATTAAAAAGTTTGAATTCCGTTCCTTTTCCATGAGTGAATTAATACTTGAAAATGTAGAATGACATCTTTGTGCAACTCTTGGAAATAGCTAAAAATGTGGTTCCCTTCTTTTCTGCAGTTGGCAATGACACCATCTATTCTGCTAAATTCTGCCTTGGCAGATCAGGTTTCTCTTAATATGCTATATCAAACCAATTCCAATTTATAGGGACATTTCAGTGGCCTTGGATCGCTGTGCCTCCAAATTTCAAGAGGGGATTTCTTTGTTTTTATAGTTTTCATAAAAAGAACTCTGAAGAAATCCAGCATATCCATTTCGCTATTCCTATAAAGCTTTGGTTGTGACTATTTCATTTATATTCTGTATTTCTGTGCAAAGGAACTCGTGTTCTCTTGCTCCCTGGTAATACGGAAAACCAAATCAGCCTTCATGGATAGCTACTCTCCTTCCAGCCAGAATGCCCCAAGTGGATAAAACACTGAGGCGAAGCAAAATGATTTAGATAGGTTGTGAGCAGGCTGACGTTTGTCTGAAAAGCAGTGACTTTTTGCTGCTTGCAAGGAGCGAAATGTGTTAATAAGCCCCATGAATGAAAATAGATTAATGGAACACACTTTCCTATCAGATTAAAAAAAAGCACACTCAAAAGTTTAATCACTTGGTATCTAGTGGCTGCTATCCAGAGTCCAAGTTAGACTCAGGTTTCATTCTTTCAAATGGAAATTCCCAGCATCTGATCTTGAAAATAGTTAATATCTTAGCTATGGATCTATGGTTCTCCTAAGGGAATTAGGCTCGGATGGAAAGAGTACTGATGAACTTGTGACAGTGTCTAGCTCTCAGAGCTAAGCAGGGCAGGACTGTTGAAAGGTTGATGCTTAAAGTTCACCAAACAATAAATTCCCTCTCACCTCCGAATTTGGACTTGGACCTGGTTGTATATGCTGTAGTACAAACCTTTAATATGCTTTTAGGATGCGCTTTTTCCTGGAATAATAAAGATGTGTAAATCTGTTTATTTGCCCTGAACTAGCCTGTTCTCCAAGCCATGTCAATGTCACCGCATGAGCAACAAACACCATATGGCGACATCATTTCTCCACTGTCCTGAAGATAATGTTTACATCCAGTGAATGTTGATACCGATAAGTGTCTCTAATTTTACATGAGAACACCTGGTGCAGTGTTTCTTAACCTTGGCAACTTTAAGCCTGGAGGACTTCAACTTCCAGAATTCCCCAGCCAGCAAAGCAAAGCTGGCTGGGGAATTCTAGGAGTTGAAGTCCAAACATCTTAAAGTTGCCAAGGTTGAGAAGCACTGACTAGTGGGTCCTGGACTATGCCACAGATGGGAGAGTCACACAGTTCGGTTAATATCTGCAGTACACAAGGTCATTTCCACTGCAGCCACTGGATTGCTGCAAACAGATGTGGAAGAGACCTGAACTGATCTCAACACCACCCCAATGAAAAACGACCAGAATAGGATAATTCCAAGCCTATTTTATGCCTCTCTATTCACTGTGCGAAAAGAAGAGGTGTGGGAGAACAGAGATCTGAGACTCATTTGGCCAGAAGAAAAGTTGTGTAGGTTTCACAATTAATCCTCAGGTTTTCCCTGTCCTGTTCAATTAGTCTTCCCTAAACTAATGAATAATATCTCCTGAGTGACATCAGAGTATTTCAAAAGACCACCATGCGTTTTTTTTTTTTTTTTAATGATGTCAGAGCAGCTGAGCCGATAGTATTGAGTAAGATGGAGTACAGAAGAGAATGGCACTGGAAACCACGCAAGCTAGTGTTATGGGGGATTAGTTGTCTATGGAATAATTAAAAAGTGAGCCAGGACAGATTGGACAGGTTTCAGGGTAGAGGAATTTTTTTTTTTTTTTTTTTTGGTCTTCTCTTGTCCCACCTCCCTTTCCCATGGAACCTTCATTTTACTGACTAGAACCAGATGTCAAACATCCTAAGTAAGAATCCATACAGTACTGAATGTTCACAAATGCACACACAGTAGAGGTTTGGAGCCAAAATTAAATAATATTCTTTTAGTTCTTATTATTGATGGTAGTTTGGGGAGAGAGATAAGGGTTTAGGAAAAAAAAAACCTGGACTTGCAGTGGTCCCAGTTATCTTTCCATTTATTTATAGTTCTAATGGTATTGATAAGAATAGTCTTGCGTGTTTTTAATCATTAAAATTAGCTAAAATGAAAACGATAAAAAGGGAACGTCTGAAAACAAAGACATTTTTATTGGGAAAAGTGGGCCCTTTACCCCATGCTGGTGCAACCCCTGTTCTTCGACAATGGGGTATGCAAAGTTTTGGGAACCCTAGAGCAAGGACTTCATCACATGAGAATAAAAAGTCAAAAAAGAAATATATGGGGTAATATCTTTCTAGCCGACACTGTTTCTTGGATGATGCAGAAAAGGAGCTGTTTTCCTCTGTTCCCGTTCCATCGATTGAACAAACAGGAGTAGAAAAAGGGGGGAGTCCAATGACAACTCAAATGCACAACCCGATTGCGTTGTCCTTGTCATAAGGTGTCTTTCAGCTGCTGGTTCCGATTAGATTCGTTGAAAGCCACAGAAAGCTCCTTCGGAAAAATTTAACATTGGGATAGGATGGCAGGTTTCTCCCAGACTCTTTTAATTTAATTTAATTTAATTTCACAAATGTTTATACTGTCCCCCTCTCAATTCACAGCCATATAAAACAAATAAATAAAATTAAGATACAGTTAAAAGGATTAAATCAAGGGCCAATGAAAGGTTAAAAAGTTTAAAAAATTTTAAAAACTAAAATAGATCACTAAAATCAACAGAATTTAAGATTAAAACCCCGTTACGCGTTAAGCCAGACCAGCTTGCTGAAATAAACGGGTTTTTAATGCATGCCGGAAGGTCCGCAGGTCCGCAATGGTCCGAATCTACGGGGGCAATTTGTTCCATAGGGAGGGTGCAGCCACAGAGAAGGTTCGTATCCTTGGGGCAGTCAGACGACAACGTCCAGGCAATGGAACCCCGAGGAGGCCTGCCCTGTGGGAACGCATCGGTCGACTGGAGGCTGACAGTGGCAACAGGCGGTCCTGTAAGTACCCGGATCCCAAGCCATGGAGCGCTTTAAAAGTAAGTACTAGCACCTTGAATCGCACCCGAAAGGCCACAGGGAGCCAGTGCAGCTCGCACAGGAGCGGCCGCATTCTGGACCAGCTGCAGCCTCCAGATGCTCTTCAAGGGAAGCCCCATGTAGAGAGCATTGGCGTAGTCAAGATGGGAGGTCACAAGGGCAGAGATGCAAATGTGGTTTCTTATAAAGCAGGCAGGTTCTCCATTTGTCCCCTGTTCCCTTCTCAGGCCCTGATCCTTGCCCCCATACTGCCACCAGTACATGTTTTCCTTCCTTATCTTCGCCACTTATCAAAGGGCAGTTTCAGTTAGAAACAGTGTCACCCTGCCTTCAAAGCGAAGGCAAAGCAACCTCAATGCATTCGGTGGGATGTTTACGGCATGCCCTACATTTGGCTTCTTAATGCAAAGGAGACGTCCTTGGAAGGGACACACCTATCTCTTCTTCCTTCAAAATACAAGGCAGTGGAGTTAGCAACATCCCATTACTTCCTTTACCGCATCGCCCTACAAAGGTGCAATTAGACATTCACTCTGTCAGGCTGAGGGTGATTCATATAACTACCAGTCTGCTAATGAATGCTAACTAAATTCATCAACAGCTGGACAGAATGTTAACATGCATTTTACCTTCCCAAGTTGATTTTTTTTTTTTTAATCATTGGCATACCAGCTGAGCCAGTTTTTCCATATCCGCAGCGACCAATGGTTCATGCTGGGGGGAGGAGGGGGGACTCATGAATGACTAGCCTAGAAATTTGCAAAGGATATAATTACGATTTCTGCAAAGGGTTTTTCCTCCTTAGTAACTTTCAAGTAACTTTGTTCCTCTGCAGCTACGCCCTGTGTGGTCCCTGCAAAACCCTGTTTGTTTATTCTACATTTCTGTTCTGGATCCCAGAGGGGCTTAGAGTAATTAAGTGAAAGAAGAAAATCCCTGCTCACAGGCTAACAGTCTAAATTTATGGCGGCTACTCAAATCTTACAATAATGTCATAATCATGTGTCATAGAGCAGAAATGAATAACCCGAGGTCTTAATCTTGATTACATCCTCCAGAGACCTCCAGAAGTGGTTACCAAATTAGTGTTTCTAGCAGGACAATAGAGGAAAAATAGTGAAGACATGACTTAATTTCAATTAAACAAAATGACATTTTGTTCTGGTCCTGTCTACAGGTAGTCCTCGACTTATGACCACAACAGAGCCCAAACTTTACGTGGTGAAGTGGGTTTTGTCCCATCTTTCAAATTGATGTTTATTAAGTGAGTTCCCCCCCCCCCAATCTTTCAAACTTTTTGCCACCGATAAGTGAATCACTAGAGTTGTTAAGTTAGTAACACGATTGTTAAATGAATTTGGCTTCCTCATCAACTTAGTTTGTCAGAAGATCGCAAAAGGTGATCACATGATCCCAGGACACTGCAACTATCATACATATGAACCAGTTGCCAAGCATCCAAATTTTGATCACGTGATCATGGGGATGGTGCAATGGTTGTCAGCGTGAGAAACAGTCATAAGTCGCTTTTTTTCAGGGGTGCTGTAACTTTGAACGGTCACTAAATGAACTGTTGTAAGTTGGGGACTACTATACTCAATTTTTGGAGCAGAGCCCATGGCTCTTCACTCCAAAACCATATGTGGGACCACACAGGAGATGCTTATCGTCCCAGAATGCTCTGGTGCTGCTTCCTAAAAGAGTAGTACTGTACTTGGACATACATTTCATACGTTTCATTTTTTTTTTCATAAGCAGTAGCGGTGGGTTTCGAATATCAACTTTAGAAAAGAAAAACTAAACTGAATTCACCCTTCTACAGTTGGGTGCACAGGTAGAACAAACATATTTTTTTTACAGCTGCACATTAATGACGTGAAAATTCTGACACTTTCAAGAACGTGATTTTTTTTTTCCTCTGATAAATATTTCTCTATTTTGGTGAGATTAGTTTCTTTTAAAAACAAAATGAATAGAAATTATCTTTAGATCTTGAAGTGGTTTCAGAGCATAATATGTTGAAATCTAAGGGCCAAACCTCTTGTTAACGATTGCCATTTACCACATTTAAAGATGAAACTGACCTAATTGTGAAGGACGAAGGGTGTGGGTCTGGTTTTATGTGCGTCTGGTTTTATCTGCCCGAGAGTAGTTATTTTGGTGAACCAAACAATATCGATTACGTCAAGCTTCAACGAAGTTTAAAAGAGACCTGTAATAGCATATGGCTCTTTGAACAGCTAATTGGAATTTTAAAACTTTGGGAAAACCTCTGTTGACATCCTGTTCTGGACCCCTCTAAAAATATTGAAGCCATCATTTTAATTTCCTCTTGCTTTTGAAATGATGCTTCATGTTGTGTCTATTGTTGGCCAGATTGTTTCTTTGTAAAGGTCTAAAATGAGTGGTTGACATTTTTTCAATTTTGGGTAGAAAATAACTAGATAGAATTCTTTATTGGCCAAGTGTGATTGGACACATAAGAAATTTGTCTTTGGTACATAAGCTCTCAGTGTACATAAAAGGAAAAGGTACATTCATCTAGAATCATAAGATACAACACTTAAATATAGTCATAGTCTATATGTCTGTATGTCTCAGCTGATATTTGAATTAAGAGCAATTATCAGAAACTGGAAAAAAAGGAGTTTTTCTTTTATGCCGTTAAAGAAGGATGATAATATAGCTAATTTTGAAAGGTGATCTGAAATAAGATACCAGTTCTGAACCCATGAGCAATATTTACATGTTTGCCTTACCTAAGTTGTATCTTACTGGATTTGATTTGAACTTTACCAACTTAAGGCAAAGTGATTATGCGTGCTTAAGAGGATTTCATTAGTAACTGAGCTGGACTACACTGGCCAAAATTATATGCAGATCAGAATAGATCTTTTAGAAGTTGGTCTTCTCTGAATCTGGTAAAACAGTGATCAACTAAAAAAAAAAGTATTTCAAATCCTTATTTTGAGATTAAATATATTTAGTCATGTGCATTTTCTGATTAAGTCTGCTGAGAAATATGTATTTATAGATGCATTTAATCAAGTTGAGCAGTAGGTTTAAGACTGTAAGCCACCCAGAGTTACAGTGATTCATTTAACAACTGTGGCAAGACAGGTCATAAAATGAGGCAAAAACTCACTTAACAACTGTTTTGTTTAGCAACAGAAACGTTGGGCTCAATTGTGGTCATAAGTCGAGGACTACTTGCATTTAGTGGAATGTTGTCTTAGAACCTGTAGATTATGTAACATGCCCTTAGAAAATAGTGTCTCTATGCAATGATAACTTGATGGACAAGTTTAATTCCCTTCCCTGTTTAGGGCTCATTGCTTGACATTTAGTGTAAAAAAAAAAAAAAATAAACAGCCAGGATCTATCAATCTGACAAGTTCCCTGGAGCATTTTCTGCTGGATAAGGAAAGGAAAGTGAGAGTTAAAAGAGATTTGCCCTTTAAACCAACCAGCTAATCTATCCTCCTCCTAACTATAAATTATATGCATTTCTAAGACTGCTATGAATCTCTAGTTAATTAGTTATGTAGTCACGCTTGGTTGGCGAATTCTGGGGAGTTGAAATCCACCAGTCTTCAAATTGCCAAGGTTGGACGCTCTGATCTACAGCAGGTAACCAAATCCCGTAAAACATGAAAAATCATGCTATGTTGGGGAAATGTTAGATCTCTTAGACCAGGGGTGGGCAATTACGGCTCCTTCATGACTCGTGGACTTCAATTCCCAGAATTCCTGAGCCAGCCATGCT